>WNWK01005583.1:0-118232 GCA_009830355.1 Cherax destructor
TTCAATGGGGGAGCATTCTTTTTCCCGGGGAACTCACTGCTGCAGATTCTGAGTTCCGCGGAAAAACCCTTTAATTCACCATTTTTTAATTTTGGTGTGAGGGAAGAAGTGGAAAGATCTTTGATTGGTGGGGTTTTCGATGACTTTCGATAGCTGCGGACGCCCTTTAAAACATCTTAAACCCAGGGGAAAAGCCTGCTGAAAGGATACATAGTCCTTCCCCCCCAACCTTTTCCAAACAATTTTCCCCAACATTTTTCTAAGACCTCTTTCCCAGTATCCACCTCCATCCCCCACCATAAAGGACATTCCCAGAAAAGACAGGAAAACTTCAACCCCCGGGGGGGTATACCCAATCCCTTGAATGGCTGAAACAAAATTTATACGTTGGGAAACATCCGGGAACCTAAAAACCCCGCATTTCAAAACACCAGTACGCGGGCCCAGATCTGACGACTAAATTTGCCTGTGTTCAACAAAATTTTTACAACCATTTAATCAACTCCCCAGAAACGCAAGACTCATCCCGAAGACAACACGCAATCCGAAGAATCGTCGTCACTCATCTTTAATTACCCAACAATTTAACCAGAAAAACCAAAAACCTCCCAACATAGCTGAACCTATTCCCCAAAAACTTTTTTAAGCTACCCCACCTAGAACTAAAGAATGGTCCCTTTCGGGTCCTTTAATCCCCAAATTTTTAACTATCACCCCCCCCCTTTAAAAGGACTGTCACATGAAAGCTTTTTCCCCCTGCCCCAGCTTTCCCTCCACCTGACTGTCCCCAATAAAACTCCAGGGCCCCTTTTTTAAGGAAATCTTCTGTGGAAAAATAAACACATAAGCAGTATAATGTGATCCCTTTATTTACAACTTTCACGCGGTAAAAATTTTTTCAGTCAAGGAGATCCCTGGAAAAATAGCAGGTAAAATAGGGGAAGAAAAGCTGGGGTCAAATGGGAAAAATGCATGGGGAAATGTAAAATGTGGCTTTTATATTAACTTTTAAGACTCACATGGGTTTCTCCATCTGACCCAGCAACCCCCACCCGGCTGACCCTTTTATATCTCTATGTTGCTATTTTCCCGGTAGATCTGTC
The DNA here is from genome assembly GCA_009830355.1 of Cherax destructor. Classification (NCBI taxonomy): domain Eukaryota; kingdom Metazoa; phylum Arthropoda; class Malacostraca; order Decapoda; family Parastacidae; genus Cherax; species Cherax destructor. Next base: position 1,104 of record WNWK01005583.1, read on the forward strand.
TGGCTGATAAAACCCACCGTGGGCAAAAACAAAAAAGGATCCGTTCCACCTTATTGTTTTTTTTTTTCCATTTGTCTTTTTTTTATACCATTTTTTTTCCAAATCTGTCTTTACTCGATCCCCACTGGGGGGGGCGTTTCAAAAAGGAACATTATACTGTTTTGTTTTTTTTTTCCATAGAAAAGGGAATTTTTTGGAAAAATAACATTTTAAAATAAGACGGGGGAAACTTTTTTCCCAAATGAAAGATAAAAAGGTTTCGGTGGGGGGAAATCTGGGGGTGGTGATGGTTTTTCCCGGGGAACAAAAGGGGGGCCCACCCAATGTTTTTCCCCGCGGGAAACACGAAAATTTGGTTTTCTTGGAAAGTCCAATTTTTTAAGCACGAACGTCATATTTTATGGCGGGTAATTCTTGTCCTGTTAAAAGCACTTTTGAAAAATGTTTATCTGGGTGTGATCCGGGAAACCCAAGGTTGGCTCTAAATTTTGGCACCGGGACCCCTTCCCTTGGCAAAAAAGGCACCCCCCCCCAAACTTTTAAGTGAAGAAAATATAAAATTCCGGGGAAAAAATCCTCAATTAAAAAAGTAAATTGGGAAGCATGACAGCCAGCCCGGGGGTTGAAAAATGTTTCTTAAATTTTTTCCCAACAAATCTATTTAAAATTTATGGATTGCATTTATTAAAAAAATCCCTAGGTCACAAAAATTTTTGACATTTTTTTTGCTGTTTTCTTCAATTATATTCCCCATCCCGGGCTCTTTTATCTTGCTATTAAACCCCCACAATCCCAAACGGGTTAAAAAATTATATACTTTAATGCAAAACGCCTTCAAAGTTTGATACAACCAAAAATTAAAAACAAAAAGGAAGTTAAACGAATATTTTGTTTCAGCGGAATCCCCCTATTAATTTCTTTTTTTTATGATTAACCCCGATGACATCCCAGTATTCTGAACTACCTTTTTTCCCTCCCCCAAGATTAAATTCCATCGTTACGAACCTATTGAATGTCGGCAATTAAACTTCAATGATATCATAAAACGTTACTTGCCCATCAACTTTGACCCTTAAAATTTTGGGTTTTAACTGATACACGGGAGATCATTGAAAAAAAAAATAAATTTAAATGTGTTTTTCTGGCATTAAATTCAGTTTAAATTCACTAAAATTGAAGTTTCAAAAAAATTTTGTTTAAAGGTTTTTTATCTGACCCAAATAATTGTCAACGGTTTTTCTGCATAAACGGTAAATTTATTTCCCTTCCATCTTCTGGTTTACCGTTTATGTATTGGCGTTCCTTTTTTGAGCTGTTTTTTAACATCCTGGAGTATACCGGGAAAGGTTTTCGGGGATCAACCCCCCGGGCCGGTCTGTGACCAGGCCTCGTGGTGGATGGGGCCTGACCCAAACCCCCTATTACTTTCCCCAAGCAAACTAAAGTCAAAACCCAAATTTCATCTTTTATTAAAGTTAATTACAACATTAAATATGAAAAAAATTGTACATATTCATTTACATTGTGATGATGTTTATCGTCTTAACTTTTAAATTTTTAAGGTTATTAGGAAAAAGTAAAATTTTAAAAATTATTCTGTTAAAAAGTATGTAAATTTTTCCCGTCTTCTTTTTCCGATTCCCCGTATTTAAATATTAAAGGGTTTTTTTTAAGGGTACGGTAGGGAAAGGGTAATTCCCCCTTTTCTGTTTTTATAAAGAATACTTAAGTGATTCCCAATGGTTTTTTGTAACATTGTGTTTAAATAAAATTTGAAAATTTATTTGTGCTTTTTACTAACTGTGGCTTTTTGGGCCCCCAAATATACTTCTTTGAGATTGATAATATCTCAAAGAATTTTAAAAGTGTACTTAGTGAGTTTCTGTTTGCCCCCCCTTTCCTCTCTCTCTCCCCTTTCCCCTTTCTCCCCCTTCCCCCTTTTTCCCCTTCCTGGGGATTTTGTCATCTGGGGTTGGAAAATTTCCCCCCACCTCTCCCCCCTGTAGTATTTGGCTTGTGAATGAAATTCTTGTGTTGTGAAATTCGGGGCGTTGGTATCCATCATTGAAAAACATGTCGGCTCTTGTAGGAACACAGTCCTGTAGGTGTGGAAACATTGATATTTCCAAAACAGAGATTCCCAAATGTTCCCTTTTTTCCTCCCTTCAGCCTCGCTGTTTGTAGTAGCTAGGCTTGGTTCGAAGTATTTCAAGAAATTCGGCAGTCACACACACACACACAAACAAAAACACAAACAAAAACAAAAAAACACACAAAAACACAAAAACAACACAACACACCCCCTGACAGTGACATTGACAGGATTTTCCCAGAGAGGAACACAAAAACAAGGGGACAGAACTGGAAGCTGAAGACTTGGATGAGTCAAAGGGATGTTGGAAAGGCATTTCTTAAACCACAGAATAGTAAGTGGAAATAGTCTAGAAAAAATAAAATTGGAAAACAAAAACCCATAGTTTTAAGACAAGGTAGGGAAAAAGCCCCCTGGGCGGGGAGGCAGGGGGCCCCGTGGGACAGCAAAAGGGGGGGCCAGGGGCCAGTATCATTGACCAAAATTTTAGGTGGGGGTAAAATTTTAAAACATGATCCCAAAATTTAAAGTTTGGGGCCCGGGCCTATGGTAATTTTATTGTCAACTTATTGTGAAATATAGAGATAAACATTATAAAAACCTATGTGGTATTTAAAATATCTTATTAATGAAAATACATACCGGGCATTTAAGAAATTTTCCAAATTTGTTTGGGAAAATGATCAACTGTAGTTTAAACTAAAAATGTACTCCTGTTTCTTTAAGGGGCCCTGCCTGGGGATTTTTGTTCCATATGGTCTTGCCCTTCCCAGGATGATATTTTTTAATTAACCGGTAAACACATATTTTGGTGGGGAAAACCCCATAAGGGAACCCTTTTCCCCCAGGGGGTGAATCGGAAAACCCCAAAAATGAAAAAAATTCAAACCCAAATGGAGGAGAAATACACATTTATTTTATATTCAATAACATGTAATTTTTTTTATTTCCCAGTGTGTATCTGTCATGTAATATTTTAAAACCCTTTTTTGGCAGAAAAAAAGGGCCCCCGTGAATGTGAATCTTGGGCCAAATGGCTGAGGCCTTCCTGAATAGGGTCAGTACATGCCCAAAAAAATTTTTTACGGGTGATGATTGAAAAACTTCCCAATTCAGAAAAAAAAATTAATTCTTGGGTTTTATGGTGGGTCAAATCGGGACCCCTTTCAATTTCCCTCTTTGGAAAACAAGTAATTAACGCAATTCCTGGTCTCTGGTGATTCAAATTCAAGAAAATAATTTGTGTAAAAAAAATTTTTGACTTAAAAGTTATTTTGCCATTTTTTTTAAAAAGTAAAAATAAATCAGGGGTTAAATATAGGGTTACCATTATGGTAGTATAATATCCCTTTTTATACTGTGCGCTTTTGGGGCTACATTACTTTTTTTTAAAACCCAGGCGTAAGTGATTTTTGTTTTGGAAAAACCTCCCCCTTTTGGGGGTTCCCCAGTATCTTTTATCGTGCCCCTATTATATGGTAGCTGATTAATTCAACCCTTATGGCCCCAAACCCCTTTTTTAGTAAATTAAGGAAAGCCTTTAATGGGTTAACGGTGAGCTTTTGCATGGGTGGGAAATAAGTGTAAATTGTTGTCTTTGTAGAAATCTTCTTAATTCCTTTTTAAAATTCTTTAAAATAATTTTATGTATATTTTGGTTAAACAAATTTTTTATATCTGTATTTTCCCTTTCGGGGGAATGGGTTCACGTAACCCCAACCCCAATTGGCTTGGGGGGGGAAGGGCGGGGGCCCCCGGGGGAAAAAACCAAATGGGGGGCATAAATTTAAAAGGGGAAATAAGATAGTGATTTTAAAATTTTCAGGGGTGATAAATAAATTTTTGGAGGCTCACCCAATACAGAGGCGGTGGTTAATCCTTTATTTTTTAACATGGGGGTAATTTCTGAAATAGAAAAATAGTGCCCCCATGATGACGATGGGCAGCCACCCAAGCAACAACCCACGTGGCTTTTCCCTTAAAAAATTTGGTTGTTTTAAAAAATCGAATAAAGTTTTTTATTTCATTTTTCATCTGTTTTTAAAAAATTTAAAATATCTCCCCTTTCTCATAATTTTTCCGGGGGTTCCCAAGGCCCTTAACCCCGGAGTTTTGGGGGGCCCCAAAAATCAAATTGCCCCCGGGCATCATCGGGCCTCCACGCCACTGCCCCAACTGCCTTTTACCCAATTAAATCTTTTAAATTCAACTATTGAAAAAACTTTTTACCATATATGTTTTTTCCCCTTTAAAAAGTTCCATGATAAGTAAAATTATAGTTTTTTGACCCCTTTTTTCACCGTGTTTTGAAAAAATGATTATAATTAATTTGTTTGCAGTGTATATGTAAAAAATTTGGTCTTTTTTGGGTTTTTTAAAAATCATGTACCCTAATTTCCTCAACAATTTGACTTTGTGCTTTTTTTATTATATTTTTAAAAGAAGTGGGGGGGTCTTATCAATTTTTAAATGTTTTTAAAAAGGTAATTTTTCCCAATATTTTTTATGACAGGTTGTAAAATTTTTTTCACATTTTTTCACAATAAATCGTTCCCCATGTTTACTTTTCTTTGAATTTTTTTGAACGTGTGTTTGTGTGAATGTTTTTTTCCCACATGGACGGGAGCTTAAAACGCCCCATTTAAAAAAGTGACTTTAAAATGGGCCCAAGTCGGCCCGAAACGTCGTTTGGGGCTCTTCTCTCCTACGTGCGGGTTGGTTCTGTATGGATGTAATATATATGAACGTGGCAAAAAAAATTTATCAACACGCAAAGGGGAAAAAGAATAAATTGCCCCTAAGTTTTTCCACTCTAAAATGTTTCTTGGAGCAATCCCGGAGGGGCCCTTGAAAATCAAAGACTGGGGGAGGGGGAAATTGGGGGGCTGGTGAAAATCGGGGCTGGGCAAAGTGAAAATCAAAATAGATTTGGTAAAAATCAGATAAAGGCTGAAGAAAATCAGGGCCTAGGCGGGGAATGAAAATCAGAGACTAAGGCGGGTAAAAACCCCGGGAGCTAACCCAAGAAACCCCAGAGACTGGGATAAAGTAAAAACCCAGAGACTAGGCTGGTGAAAATCAGGGGTTTAGGATGGGGGCCCGGGGACTAGGCTGGTGAAAAATCAGGACTGGGTGAGTGAAAAAGGGCAAAGGCAATGAAAAATCAGAGAGGGGGCCCCAGTGAAAATCAGGCCTGACAGGGCGGACTAAAACTTTGTCAAAAAAACGCGGTTAATGGGGGCAGACTGGCTGGCATTCACATAAAAAACCCCAAAAAATAGAAAAAAGGGGCCCACTGCGGGCCCTACTCCCCTTTTTCAAGGAAAGCCCAATTCTCCCACCGGATTAAGCCGGGAAACCTGGGGGGTCAGTCACTTTCCCCCAAAGGAGGGCAGGCACCCACCTTTTTTAAAATAGTCAGGTCCAACTCACCCCCACCCCCCTACTCATGTTTTATAAAAACCCTTTTTTCACAACGTTTTGCTTCGGGAACGGTACTCGGGAATTCCACTCATCCACAAATCTATTCCCAAAACCCGGTGCTTTCCTATATCCTTTAACGATTTTTTCCCCAAAATTTAAAAAAAACCTGAAAAGTCCTGTCAATACTAGATATTTTGGCACTTTTCCCTTTTTTAAAATTTTTCCTTTTTTCCTTTTATAAAAAAATTGTCCCTTTTCCCCACCTTTCAAAGGGGGGGGGGGGTTCAGGGCCCTCAGTCTATCCCCCTGGAAATTTTTGACCCCCCGGGGGATAAACTTTTTTATCCTCCTCTGTATTTTTGGGGGCTTTTTATATCCTTCGAATACGGTGCCCAGAACTGTGCGGCATAATCTAAATAAAGGCCTAACCAAAGATATAGAGTTGAAGAACAACCTGAGGACTTCTTTTTATATTTTGATTAAACCAAAAGGATTCTTGAAAAATTGCGAAACACTTATCCGTTGTTGTTTTGGGTTTCAGATTCCCAAAAAGAACTCTTAAATCTTTTAAAATTCCTAATATTAAGACCCTACATTTTTTATTTTTATATGTGGCATGGTTATTTTCCCCTAACATTAAGAACTTTGCTTTTGTTTATTTAAACTGCATCTCCCCAATTTCTCCGACCACTGTCAGTTTTATTCAAATCCTCCTGGGTGTCTAAATTTTTCTTTTGAATGAATTGGACCCTATTTTGGTACCCATCGAAATTTGCTTATTCCTTTATTCCCTCATTTATGTCGTTTATGAAAGTGAAAAAAAGGGGAACCCCGGCCCCTGTGAAACACCAAGGGCACCCCTTTTCCTATTTTCTCTTTGGGGCTCAATTTCAAGTGGAAAAGTGTGGGAAAGCAAAGCCGGTTTTGTCTGAGGCAAGTGGGTTTGCCAACCACACCGGTCCCCCACCACCCCCCAAAAAGGGGGGCCCAGGTGGGGGGGTCTCATAGTTTGGAAAAACTTGGGAAAATTTGAAAGGGCTGCCTATTAACTATCTTCTAGTTTTTCCCTCTTGCTAGTGACTTTCTTGATCGGGTTTAAAGGATTTTTTTTAAAACGGTTTTAAAAACCAAATTTAAGGGGTGGCAACTTGTTTGGGTTGGTTCTTTAAAAAAGAATCCCCCTAATTAATAATCTTAAAAGGTTAATGAAGGCGGGGAAAGCGATCACAAACTTATTTTTAATTTTCAGGGAAATTGCAGGTAACTGCAAATCAAGTCTCAGTTCCAGACTTTCTTGGCCGATTTTGGGGGGGGAAAATTCCCTAGGTGGGCTAAATTGGGATGACCTGACTATGGGTCAGGTAGATGGTTTAACCCCAATTATGACTTTTTCAGAGCATAGTTTTTTCCCAGAAACTTTTGTTCCAATTTGGGGAAAATTTGATCTAACAAAAATGATCCCAAATGGATGAACAATAGATTAAAACATCTCATTGGGGCAAAAAAAAGGGGATATATAGGCGTTCAAAAAAAGGGATGGACAGATAAAAAAATTTTAATAAAAGAAAAAAAAGGGAAAAAAGAAAAACAAAAAGGGGTTATGGGGGTAAGGTCAAAGGGGGTTCGAAGAAATAACCCAAAAAAAAGGGGTTTTTGAAAGTAAGATTAAAGGGACAAAAATAGGCCCAAAGGTAACTCAGGACAGATCCGGACAGTGATAAAGGGTATTGTAAATTTTCAATACTTCTTCCTCTCAGTTTTTACTCAGGAAGGGTCTAGCAGAATTCCAGAAATAAAATTTGTAGAGCTGGGAAAATAACAGACTATTTTTGTTGGGGGAACTATTTACATTGGGCCCCAGACAAATAAAAACTTTCTCCCAGGCCCCGATAAACTGTTGAAGTTTAAAAGGGAAAGTGAAGGAAAATTGGAACCTTTTGGGAAATCTTTTTAATTATCCTAAAAATGGGGGTGCCAGACAAGGGAAAAAAAAAGGGAAATTTAAAACCCATTTTCAAGGCGGGACAGGGGGCCCCCTTCGAAAATATGAACCCCAAAAAAGCCCCCCCAATTGGTAAATTTTTGGGAAACAATAATTTCCGAGGCAATTCGTAGCCATCTTGGCCAAAAAGATTAATGAATCTCAAACGGTTTTTCAAGGGGGGGTTCATGGTCTTCAATTTCTTCTTTTTTACTAAAGGGGTTTGAGGAAGTAGATCATGGAAATGAATATGATATTGTTTATGGAAATTCAATGGGGTTTTATAAAGTTTTTCCCCATCCCGGGGCGGGAAAATTAAGGGGACCGGAATAAGGGGGGAAATTTTTTCCCGGGTAGAGGCATGGTTGACTAATGGGCCGGAGAGTTTTTCAAAAAGGAAGAAATCAAAAAGTGGGCGTGTCTCCAAACGGTGTTCCCGGGGGGTCGTTTTGGGCCCCCTTTTTTTAAAATTTAAAAAACGACATAGATGGGAATAAAAATAGCAAAATAAATTTGCTGATGACACCAAAAAAAGGGGCCCTCCAATTCATTCAAACGAGGACATTGAGCCTTTTTGGATGATTTGAATAGACTGATGCGGGGGTAGAAATGGCAGATGCAGTTTAATGTAAAAAATGCAAAAGTTCAAATTTGGGGAGGACAATAACCCAAAACCACATTAAACTGAATAAAATTAGATCTTAATTTCTTGTAATTGCAGAAGAGTTTGGAGTTCTGGTTGTGGGAATAACCTAGACAACGGGATAAGGTTTTAATAAAACCAACAAAAATCCTTATTTATCAAAGTATAAATAACAGAAATCCCCAGGTTGTTTTTAACTCTATATCTTTTGGTTGGGGCCCCATTTAGATTTGTAAATTTTTAATTCCCCTTTACAGAATGGATATAATGCATGGAAAACTAAAAGGAGGATGAAAAATTTATCCCCTGTTCAAAAACTTCCCCAGGGATGGCTGGGGCCCCGAATCTGCACTCTCTGAAAAGGCGTAAATTGGGGGGTTTATTGGGGTTGGCCCCAAAAAGGAAAACAGGAATAAACAAAGGGGGTGTAAAAAGCTGCTGAAAAAAATCCCAAAACAGGGACTCCAAACAAAGGTTTCAAGTTGGAAAAGTTCAAAATTCAGGGGAAAGGGTATAAAGGGACTGGTTTGGTAAGAATTTGTGGATGGTGGGAACCCTCCCTCCGTCATAAATGCCCAAACGTTGTTGGTTTTAAAAAAGGTTAGATAAATAATTTTAGTGGGTGTGGGGTGGGTGTGACTTGGCTGGGAATGCAGTGGGTCCTTTTTTAAATGAAAAAACCCGGCCTGAAAAATTCCAAAATGGAAATGACCTGACCAGGTGGTCCCCGGGTGGACAATTAATTGGGGGGGTTGGGGGTGGGTGGTCCGCTGGGTTTTTGCTACTAGGTCCGATGCAGGTTTCCTTCCTTTAAATGGAACCTTAACCTGGCGGGTTTGGGGGATTGGCTTAAACCATTGGAAATTTTGGGCCCGCCTCGCATGGGCCCCGTAGGCCTGCTGCAGTGTTCCCTTTTTTCCCTTTTTTCTTATGTTCTTAAACTGCCAAAATTTTTTGTGGGCCTAACCCCCCCCAGGGGGGGTGGGGGGGGGTGGTAAATTTTGGTTGGCATGCCCTTGTCTCCCCTCAGACGGGACGTAGGGTAACGACATTCAGGTTGATCATTTACTGATCTTAAGGAGAGGTTTGGGATCAGGAGGATTTCCCGAGTCTTTTTTCTGGAATTTTTCGGGGGCCTCGTCCCATCATACTAACTTCCCTATATCTAAATGCTTTTTTTCTTTGGCCCCCACTAATTTCTTTCTTTTTACTTATTCTATTAATATGTTTTAACTTCTCGATAAGGGCCAACAAACGTTTGGTCGAACTTGGCCTTGCAGACCCTTTTGTTAAAGTTAGTCAGCATAACCCCGAACCTACTTTTAAATTTGGTCGGTTTTGCTGGAGTGTTTAAAATGACTCCCCCCCAAAATTTTGCTGTTGATTTATGAAGTGTTTCTCGGATCCCTTTTAAAACACTCTGAGTTTACTTTCAGTTTTCTTAAATCATCAGGATTGTTTTGGTTTTGGATTGAATATAACAACTCATAAGGCAAACACTTATCAACAAGTACAATGCATAATGTGGTGTACCCATTGAAGCATTATGGGCATTTTTGCACACTTTTAACATTGGGTTCATCCCCGGTTACACTATTGGGATTGATGGGGTTTTTCGGGGCATCAAAAGTTTTATTAGTTCTTTCCCCTTAAAACCATTACTGGCAGGATGGTGAGGAACAAACGTCGTTTTGAGATTTTTACAAGGTACCAAAATTTTTAAAAAAACTCATTACAGAATTCACCTCCTTATCTGTTCTAGAACTTAGGAGTACTTTCTTAAGAAAAAAAACAGGCTCGGTGGAGTGGATTGGACTTTCCCAGTTGAAATAGGTAACGCTATAACACGAGATCTAGCATGGCAAAAAACGGATCAGACGTAATAATTATGACATCCCTCTTTCAAGGATTACTTAACTAGGATATTATCACCATTTGGGTCACAACAACAACAACGGGGCAATCTAGTGAGGGGGACTAGCCACAAAAACCCTCTTTCTGTGGGTTGTGCATCAGCAAAAAGGCATAACTCATTATAAGTAGTCTTTCTTCGGGTCCCCGGGGAAAAACTCATGAACCAACGGGTGTTTTCCCGGGAAACCCAAAACCCAAGGTAGTCGGGGTTTCCCAAAGGCCCCCCTGAGGCCCGGACCTTTTCTTACATGCCTGAAGTTGTAGGTGGAACACAGACAGGGTGGCAGGGTTACTAGTGCCTGACCGCTTGATACTTTAATTGGGAAAACACATATCTATAAAAGGGCTGGAAAACTGGGAAATTCACCTTTTCTGACAACTCTCGGATACAATCTGTGAGAAAAAACATTTGATAAAGGCTAATGCAACCCTTTGTCGGTGAGGGCTAATTGGGATGTTAGCAGGGACAGCATGACTTCAGGGGGAATGATTGGCTTCATTTCTAGAAATTTAAAATCGAAAATATGTGAGACATAATTAAAAAATTTTTCACAAAAAAAAATGAAAGGGAAAAACAATGAATACAAAAATATAATTTCAAAAATGGGAGTTAAAATTGAAAAAAAAAAATATTTCTAGTTTTTGCATAAGTTTTTTAAAATGTTTAAGGCACACTGCATAAGAAATGACCTCACCGGGCATCCTTAAAAAAACACATTGAAAATGCAAGAAAATTTAAAATTTACTGTAATTTGGGGTTAATTGCAAAAAATGAGCTGTCTTTACTCTTTTAAATTTAATAAAGAAATTTACTAATAAAATTGTAAATCAATGCAAAAAAAAATTTTAAAAAAAAAATCACTAAATTGTTGCAAATGGAAAATATGCTGGAAAACAAAATTTTTTAAAAAAAAAATGACACTAAATGAAATTTAAAATGCAATGATAAACAACTAAGTAATTGGAATACCCGAAAAAATTGCACTGAATTATAATTTTTTCCTTGTTAGGTTTTAAAAGTTAAATAAAACAGAGTACAAAAAAACTGTGTAAAAAAGATTTGAGGGAAAATTTAAACACTGTGGGGGAAAAAAAAATTTTAAAAATGCAAAAAAGTTTTCAGAATAAGTAATGTATCAACAAAAAAAATTTTGCACTGGGTACATGTGGGGGAACACTTTAACTCTTAATTTTAAAGGACAAAAATTTAACTCAATGAAAACAGCAAGGGAAAACTTTACTTTAAATATAAAACACTAAGAGTGAGTTTGTTCAAAAAAAAATTGAGGAAAAAAAATAAAATGAAACAAGGAAAACTAAAAAATGGAACAACAATCTTAGAACACAAAAAATCAGGGTTAATTAGATAAAAATTTAAAGTCGAAAAAAAAGGTTTTGGCAAAAAAAAGGAAATTGTCTTGACACAGAAGATATTTCACCCATGGGCTGTGGTTTAAAAAAAGGTGAGACACCGGGGTTTTAAAAATAATGGAGCACTGGGGGCACACAATTAAGAAAATTTTTGATTTTGGGAAATGGGGGAAAGGGCACTGAATGAACTTCTTGAAAATTTTAATAAAAACACAAGGGGAAAAGAAATAAAAAGAGCAAAAATACAAGAAAAAATAAAAACAAAACCGGGAAAAATTTTTGTAAAAAAACCCGGGAAAAAACACAAGTTTTAAAAAAAAATAAGCACTTCACTGGGGGGACTGAAAAAAAATTTAAAATAATTTACCCCACAAGACAGGAATTTTTGGAAAATGAAAAAAATACTTCAGGTGGAAAATTTCACAAAAAAACAAAAGATATAAAAAGGGGAAAGAAATGAATGATAACTGGAAAAAGTATTGGAAAATGTCAAGAAAAACATGAAGGGGACAAATCTCTGAATGTAACAAAAAATTCACTGGAAATGTCTCCCTTTTTTGTCTGAAACAAAAAAATTTTCTCTACCTTTTATTGGGTCTAAAGCGGCGGTGGTGGTTGGGGGGGAAGTGATGGTGAAGTCTCCCGGCCCGGCGGGATCCACTAACCTCTTCCCTCAATTTTTTTCTTGGGGAAAATGCGTTTTTTCTCTTTTACTTACCAAACTTTAGTAAAAAGGGGGAGGGCCCCCTTTGGGTTCGGTTTAATTGGGTCTTGGCCCTTTTAAGCGTTTTTTAAAAAAGAAAATCCCAGGGTTGGGGAGTGCCCCGGGGGGTGTGGTGGCAGTTGGGGGGAGGGTCGGGGGGGGAGGCTGGTGAAGACCCTCACGTGTGGCTGCTGGCCCCCCACTACACCACTCCCCCTGAAAACCCGGTTTGGGTTGCAAACCCCAATAAGCCGGAATGGTGAATTCCACTCTTACTAGAGTCCCCTGGGGCCAAAACAATATTGGAGACAATACTTTAAAAAAGGGTGGCGGGACTTCTGGCTTGGCTGAAGAAGCAACAAAAAAGCCCTCGAGACTGGCTGGACTGAATTTGCCAACTATACACACATGAAAAGGGGGGGAGGTTTGGGTGACTAAAGGGGGGAAGGGTGGATGATAGGCTGGCGGGGTGGATACGAAACTCTCTCCCCTAGACTGGCTTAACTGGAAACCTTTGCAAAACCAGATCCCCTTGGAGGTTTACTTGCAATTTTAAGCCGGGGGGCGGAAAAAAAATGCTTTAAATTTGGGGGGATTTTGGGGGAACCCCCCTAACTGGCTGGCTTGGGGCCCCGGCGGCCTTTTCCCCTGCCCGGCTCTATCTTCTTAAAAAAAATTTAAGCCCGAATTCATGCCCCCTGCGCCCGAAAGGGGTGGGGTTCTTGATGATATTTGGTTGACAACAACCCGTTTTGGTGACCTTTTAATGGAAAATATGTGGGCATCAGAGCCTGTGCCTGTCTCTCCTAATTTACCCTTTTGGCCTAATGAGCTGGGAAACCCCTTTTTTAAAAAATGGCCCTTGCAGGGGGTCAGCGAAAGGCTTTGGGAACGGACAGTGGAATCTGAAAAGGGTTGTGGCTCAACTCACAATTGGTAAGTTACAATTACCACTACTAAACATAAGTACTACTACTGACACCTTGATAATGTGAAAATCACAATTTTTTTTTCATAGTGGTTATTTTCCCCCCCCCCCCCACACACACACATATATATATATATATATATATATATATATATATATATTATATTTTTTTTTTTTTTTTAACAAATGGGGGTCTCCCGAGGCAGGGTTAAAAAAAGAAAATAACCCAAAAAAGAAAATACTTTCATCATCATTCAACACTTTCACCACACTCATACAAATCACTGTCTTTGCAGAGGCTCAGATCGACGCTGAGAATAGTCCCTCCCAGCTGTCCTATCCCAGACCCCTCCTTTAAAGTGCAGGCATTGTACCCCATTTCCAGGATTCGAAGCCCAACTAAATCAATTAACTGGTTTCCTGAATCCTTCACAAAATGTTACCCTGCTCCATCCAACAGATCGTCATGTCCCATTCGTCTCCATTCACTCTATCTGACACCTCACACATGCTTGCGGGAAGTTCAAGCCCCTCGCCCACAAAACCCCCTTTTCCCCTTCCCCCCAAACCCTTTTCAGGACGACCCCTACCCCCTTTTTCCCCCTGCAGATTTATACGCTCTCCAAGTCATTCTACTTTGATCCATTCTCTCAAATGACAAAACCACCTAAACAACCTCTTAGCCCTCTGACAAATACTTTTAGTAACTCACACCTTCTAATTTTCATTGAATTTTCCCATAATATTTACACACATTGCCCTAGACGGACATCCACTGCCCCCAGCCTCCTCCTCGCTGCAGCATTTGACCTGCTTCACCCATATAAGAGTGTTGGTACAACTATACTTTCTACTTTTCCTTCTTTGCCTCCATGGATAACGTTTGTCCCCAGATCCTCAAGCACCACTCCCCTTTTTTCCTTCATCAATTCTATTTAACCTCATCCTTCATAAACCCATCCGCTGCCCGTCAACTCCCAAATATCTGAAAACATTTACTTCTTCCATAATCTCTCTCCCCAATGTGATATCCAATTTTCTTTATTTAAATGTTTGATACCCTCATCACCTTACTCTTATCTATGTTCACTTTAACTTTCTACTTTTACCCTCCCAAACTCGTCCACTAACCTTTGAAACTTTTCTTTAGAATCCCCCTAGCACAGTATCATCAAAAAAGTAACTGTGTCAACTCCTTGCATTTAATTCTCCATATTTAACCCCACCCTCTCCCCAACACCTAGTATTTCTTTATTTCAAATCTATAAATATATTAAACAACCATGGTGACATTACACATCCCTGTCTAAGACCTCTTTTCCCGGGAAGTAATCCCCTCTCTCCTACACCCTAACCTGAGCCTCACTATCCTCATAAAAATCTTTACAGCCTTCAGTAACTTACTCCTATTCCATACACTTGCAAATTTTCCACATTGCTCCCTATCCACTCTATCATATCCTTTTCAAATCCATAAATGCAATAAAACTTCTCTACCTTTATCTAAATACTGTTCACATATATGCTTCAGTGTAAACATTGATCTACACATCCCCCACCTACTCTAAAGCCTCCTTGCGCATCTGCAATCCTACTCTCTGTCTTCCTCTAATTCTATATATATATATATATATATATATATATATATATATATATAAAATTGTATACAGGACTTAAAGGATTCAGTGCTGGGAAAAGATGGCATATACAGTACATGAGGTTTGAGGATACATTTCAATAATATTGTTACGTGTTTGTCCCAGATTAAAATGAGAAAATCTCATGCAGATGCTCAGAGCTAGGGTATGTACCAGAATACAGCAGGCAATACCCCAAAGAATGACGGCGTGAGCTGCTAGAACAGGAAACTAGTTGCTCTGGGGTCCCCAGTTATCCTGATTATCTTTTGCACTCTTTTCCCATAGACCTAGAGTCTCTGGGCCTATGGAACAAACATATAATAATGGGGAACTTCACCGTATTTTTTAGACTTTTGAGACTCAACGGATGCACATGTGTAATCCAACAAAACCTGCTGCCGTCTGTCCACGCTTTAAGAGTGATAGCTGGATGCTTTTGATTACCATCAGATCTGCATTGACAGATCTTATTGAACTACTGGCCCAGTGGCACGCGACGGTCTGGGTTTGAGACTCTCTGACGCTGGTTCGACCCCCCAGTGGTATGGTTTGTTTGCAATCGTGTCATTACGATTTCGTGAATCATGTTGACGGCTTCGAGGGTTGAGCTAGAGTTCGTCACCGCCATGCTAGGGAATTCGTCTGTAAAAACTTGCATGTGGACACAGTGGTGCCTATCTAACCTTCCATGGTGTAGAAATATACCTAGTTGGATGAATCTTATTGAAGCTAGCTGACCCAGTGGCTTACGCGACGATCTGGAGTTTGAAACTCTCTGACCGCGGGTTCGAAACCCCACCAGTGGTATGGTTTGTTTGCAATCATGTCATTACTACTTCCTGATATTATTCTGCCACAGAAAAAAAACAACCCCAGAAACAATGTTATTTATATTTTTACACAGAAGCTACCAATAATAATAATAATAATAATAATAATAATAATAATAATAATAATAATAAAATAATAATAATAATAATAATAATAATAATAATAATAATAATAATACTTTATTGGACATTAAAAGATACATAGTTGGGAAGACATGATACATAGGTATAAATGAGATGTACAGCCCCAAAAGCCCCTAATATGCTGTGCATTGGGGCATTCTTAGGACTATTTAATAGTAGACTACATGGTAAAAATTATGGTTGATAATTTATAAAATAAGTATAATTGTTATCTAAGTTATAAAGTTTGAATATAAGTTGAACTATCAATTAATTGTAGCAATGCAACTAAATGAGTGAGATAACAATTTAAAACAATTAATTGCATTGCAGTTACAGTTTACTGGTCATTATAATGTAAATGTTATAGAAACAGTTAGCTTAGTATGTATTATTCATAAAAAGGGTTTTTTCATTTAATGATTATTCTCTTTGTTGAGAATGTTTGATATTGAGCATTTAGGTTTGGGTGAGGGTGGGTTTTTTGCATCGTTTTGAATTGGGGTACAGGCAGGTTTCTTTGGCAATGACAGGTAATGAATTCAAATTTTCGTGCCTTTTATATGCATTGAGTTTTTACATAGTGTTAGATGGACAAGGGGAACATCGAGAGTGATCTGTGTCTAGTGTTATGGTCATTGTCCTGTTAAAATTGGTAAGGGAAGTTTGAGTGGTGGGTTAATATTTGCATAGAGTGTTCTATGTATGTAATAGGCACAGTAAAAGTATGAATGTCTTGTATGGTGAGTAAGTTTAGGTTTTTGAATATTGGTGGAGTATGTTGTCTGGAGTGTGAATTTGTTATCATTCTAACTGCTGCCTTTTGTTGTGTTATTAGTGGTCTGAGATGAGTTATTGATGTAGAGCCCCATGCGCAGATTCCATAGGTGAGGTAGGGTAAATGAGTGAGTGATATAGGGTAAGGAGAGCTGGTTGTGGAACATAGTACCGTATCTTGGATAGTATTCCCACGGTCTTTGAGACTTTCTTGGAAATTTGTTGTATATGTGTCTGAAATTTGAGGCCACTGTCAAGATGGATTCCTAAAATTTTCCCTCTGTGAGTTTTGTGATAGGGGACCCGTTTATCATTATGTTAAGTGGTGCGTTTGTAGCTCTGTTCCCAAACTGGATAAAATAGGTTTTATCAATATTGAGAGTAAGTTTGTTGGTCATCATCCAGGTAGATATTTTCTGCAATTCAGTATTTACAGTGTTGGCTAGTATGTCTGGGCTTGGGTGAGAGATAACGTATGTAGTGTCATCTGCAAATAGTATGGGTTTGAGTAGTTGAGATGTATTTGGTAGGTCGTTAATGTAAATGAGAAGAGAAGTGGGCCAAGAACACTTCCCTGTGGGAACCTACTTTAATAGTTTGCGCGGTAGAGCTAGGTCCATTTGTGTACACATATTGGTTTCTGTTGGTAAGGTATGATTTTAGGTAGTTGAGGGAATGCCCTCTTATACCATAGTGTGATAATTTTAGGTGTAACAGATCATGGTCAACTGTATCAAAAGCTTTACGTAAATCAATGAAGATTCCCACTGGGATTTCTTTTTTCTCAAGAGCGGTGTAAATTATTTCTAACATGTGTATAATGGCATCATTTGTATTTTTATTAGGCCTGAATCTAAATTGACAGTGGTTGAGTACGTTGTTATAGGTGAGGTAGGAATATATTTGTCTATGAATTAATTTTTCAAAGATTTTGGAGAGAAGGAGTAAGTTAGATATCGGCCTGTAGTTATTCAGGTCTGTTTGATCTCCTCCTATGATATGATATTCATTAGAAAATGTGGCAATTAGTGTTAACCATTGTATCAAAAAATGAAAATTGCATTTGCATTTGATTTGGCTTAGAAAAAAACGGAAACTGAAACAAATAATTGGCGCTTTAGCGGCGATGTTACCAATAGCTCGTCAATTTAATCCAACTTCATCATACAATAAAACTGAAAGTTTTTATCACATTCTACTCATTTTAGTCTTATTCGATTCTGAAAAATAAAGTCTTTCAAATTTATAAGAATTTGTTTGTCAAAATCTTCCCTCACACGGGAATTTTTTGTCCGGGGTCGACTGAGGACAATGCAGTGGTAAAAATAAATTTCAAAAATACATTTAATCTCCTGAGAAGAGACGTGTTATTAACTGCTGTAAAGAAAATTTCCTTGGTCTCTTCCCATTTGTTTCAGCAGGATATAACATGTAGAGCAGGTCCAATTCATCCACCGGCTTAAGCCTTAAGGTAGTCAGGTCAGGTCACATTCACTAAGAAAGTAACACAGCAACTGATCTAGTAGCACAAGCTAGTCAGGTCCAACTCACACCTACCCACACCACTCATGTATTTATGTAGCCTATTTTAAAACTACACAAGGTCTACCTTCTATGATGGTATTCGAGACTTTCTTCCACTCATCCACAACTCTATTACCAAACCAGTGCTTTCCACATCCTTCATGAATCTGAATTTTTCCAGCTTAAATACATTGTTGCTATTTACATCCCCTTTATTAATTTATGTTTTCTATTTATATACCTCAATCATAATATCCCCCAAATTCTACGCCTTTCTAGAGAGTGCAGATTCAGGGCCCTCAGTCTATCCTCATAGGGAAGATTTCTGATACATGGAATCAACTTTGTCATCCTCCTTTGTACGTTTTCCAGAGCATTTATATCCATTCTGTAATAAGGTGACCAAAACTATGCAGCATAATCTAGATGAGGCCTAACCAAAAATATATTGAGTTGAAGAACAGCCTGAGGACTTCTATTATTTATACTTCTTGATATGAAGCCAACACTTATGCACTGTTGTCTTGGTTTTAGATTACTGCTTACCAGAACTCCTAAATCCTTTTCGCAATCAGTATTATTAAGATCTATATTATTTAGTTCATATGTGGCATGGTTATTTTCCTGTGCAACATTTAGAACTTTGCATTTGTCAATATTAAAATGCATCTGCCACTTCTCCGACCACTGCATCAGTCTATTCAAATCTTCCTGGAGTGCTCTAATGTCCTCATTAGAACACCGCATGTGACGTGCCCCCACTCTGATTTCTCCCCATTTAAGCAAACTCTCTGCTGCCTGTATGTCAACCATGCCTCTACCCAGGAACAAAAAAAATCTTCCTATTCCGTGTGCCTTACGTTTCCTCAATAGCCTCTGATGTGGAACTCTATCGAAAGCCTTAGTGAAGTCCATATACACAATATCATATTCAATACCATGATCTCCCTCCTCAAACACCTTAGTGAAAAAAAATAGTAAATTCGTAAGACAGGAACGCCCCTTTGTAAAACCGTGCTGAGATTCATTAATCAATTTAAGCCTTTCAAGATGGCTACGAATTGCCTCGGCAATCATTGATTCCATAAATTTTCCCACTATGGAGGTAAGGCTTATTGGTCTATTGTTCGAAGCTAAGGACCTATCAACTGCCTTGTAAATAGGTATTACATTTGCCATTTCCCACTTGTCTGGCACTGCCAGTTTGTAGAGATATATTGAAAACATTAACCAAATGTATGCTTAGTTCCCCTTTACATTCCTTTAAAACCCTTGCAAATAGTTCATCAGGGCCTGGGGATTTGTTAGGTTTTAATTTCTTTATTTGTCTGAGGACCATGTCACTAGTTACCGCAATCGTGCTTAGTTTATTATCGTCCTGTTCTACATAATTTATTATTTCTGGAATTTCGCTATTATTTTCCTGAGTAAAAACTGAGAGGAAGTAGGTGTTGAAAAGTTCACACATTTCCTTATCAATGTCAGTGATCTGACCTGAGTTACCTATCTTGTCCCTATTCTTACTTCTGTATACCTTTTGGGTTTTTCTTCAAATCCCTTGTGACTTTAGCCTCATAATCCCTTTTTGCTTTTCTTATTCCTTATTTCTATCTTTAATTGAATATATTGATTTCTTATCTACCCTTCCCCTCTTTTGGTACGCCTATATATGCCTCTCTTTTGACCAATGAGATGTTTTAATCTATTGTTTATTCATTTGGGATCGTTTTTGTTAGATCTGATTTCTCTACTTGGAACAAAAGTTGTCTGGGCAGCTAGAACTACACTCTGACACGTCATATTGGCAACCAACACCACCTACCTGACCCATAGTCAAGTCATCCCAATTTAGCCCACCCAGGTAATTTGTCAGTCCCATGAAGTCAGCCAAGTGGAAGTCTGGAACATAGACTTGATTGCAGTTATCTGGGTAATTCCATGATATGTATTGAAACTAAGTGATTTGTGATCGATTTCCCCAAGCTCCTTGTCCCAGTTATCAATGAATGGGATAGAAAGTTTCTTGCAGTACCTGTCTAGCCAGCAATTTATACCAATTGCCCTAGACATACATTCATTGCCCACTCCCTTTCTAGGCAAAATGCTACATATGATTGGGATCCCTACCTTAGACCTGACTACTTCTATGGCTGACATGTACTTATCCAGCAGCTCCTGTTTCCTGCCCTTCCCAATGTCATTTCCACCAGCACTAAGACAGATAATGGGCTTGTTCCCATTATCTAACATAATATTATCCAACCTGCTGACTATGTCACCAACACCAGCTCCTGGGAGGCACACCCTCTATCTGACCTTCCTATCTCTGTTACAAAAAGCACGGTCCATACACCTTACCTGAGAATCTCCTACAATCAGAATATTCTTAGTCCTGGAGAACAGAGAATCGACTTTCTACCTTCAAATCTTCTGTTAACCTTCTGTCAGGGGAACGCCTTCCACCTGAACAAATAATAATGGAAAAAATAATAAAAACAAATAATGACTCTTGGATATGAAATAAACTAAGAATTTTAAGTTTTTAATAAAATATATATATAAAAAAATAGGCCTTTGTGGTTCTGGCAGGATGGAGAGTAGGAGAATATAAGCCCAGGTTGAGTCTCTGATGTAGACGAGATGTTGGATGGTTATCCTGGGTAGTTAAGAATTCTCGTATGCCACTTGGTCGAGGAACGTAAGATTTTGAAGCGGAAGAGTAGACAAAAACCAAGTCAGAGAGACGTATATCTAGCTCCTTCAAAACTGGCGTCTGTACCAGCTGACCAGGCCAGCAGCAGAGCTGATAAAGAGAAAATAAAAAATAGTTACCACAAGTAAGTAAACATAACATGTAAGAAAGAAAAAGGATAACATGTTTACTTTAAGATGGTAGAAATTACTGGTAACCTTAAATAAACCACAAACAAAAAATACCCCTGGTAGAGCACCTTACCTGTTCAGGAGAAGAGTGGAGGTGTAGTGACTCTCCACAGTTTCACTGTCACCAGGTAAGGTAACTACCACCAGAAAAGGGTGGGGGTTCTGATTCGGCCCGCAAGAGGGTAGCACCGGCTGAACCCGTGAATGACCGCCGGCAGACTAACAACCTTAACCCATAATTAGACTATTTTTCCCTCACAATACCCCCTTTCCAAAACTTATGGTCGAAGGTAATAAGTTAAACAGAGGGAAAAGCACTATGTACAACCTCGGCTCAGCCAATCTGAAAAGTGGTTTTCAGAGCCAGAGATATAAATAACCTTAAACTTGTAGGCCTGAATAGCCAAAGCCCATCTCAAGAGTCTGCTATTTGTACCTTTGAAGTTTTCTAAATACATGAGTGGCTTGTGATCAGTTTCAAGTATGAAGGGTTTCCCATACAAGTAGTATTTGAACCTACTTATACCCCACACTAAGGCGTAACATTCCTTTTCCACAGTAGAGTACTGGGAAGTACAGTGCCTGCACTCTGAATGATGGGTGGGGATGTTACAGTCTTGGATGTGGGAAGTACAGTGCCTGCACTCTGAAAGAAGGGTGGGGATGTTACAGTCCTGGAGGTGGGAAGTACAGTGCCTTCACTTTGAAGGAGAGGTGGGGATGTTAGTCGTGGAGGTGGTAAGTACAGTGCCTGCACTCTGAAGGAGGGGTGTGGACGTTAGTCCTGGAGGTGTGAAGTACAGCGCTTGCACTCTGAAGGAGGGGTGGGGATGTTACAGTCCTGGAGTTGGGAAGTACAGTGCTTGCACTCTGAATGATGGGTGGGGATGTTACAGTCTTGGAGGTGGGAAGTACAGTGTCTGAAATCTGAAGGAGGGGTGGGGATGTTACAGTCCTGGAAGGGGGAAATACAGTGCGTGCACTCTGAAGGATGGGTAGGGATGTTGCAGTCCTGGAGGTGAGAAGTACAGTGCCTGCACTCTGAAGGATGGTTTGGGATGTTACAGTCCTGAAGGTGGGAAGTAAAGTGCATGCACTCTGAAGGAGGGGTGAAGATGTTAGAGTTCTGGTGGTGGGAAGTACAGTGCCTGCAATCTGAAAGATGGGTGGGGATGTTACAGTAATGGAGGTGGGAAGTACAGTGCCTGCACTCTGAAGGTTGGGTTAGAATGTTACAGTCCTGGTGGTGGGAAGTACAATGCCTGCACTCTGAAGGATGGGTGGGGATGTTACAGTCCTGGAGATGGGAAGTACAGTGCCTGCACTCTGAAGGTAGGGTGGGGATGTTACAGTCCTGGAGGTGGGAAGTACAGTGCCTGAACTTTGAAGGAGGGGTGGGGATGTTACAGTCATGGAGGTGGGAAGTACAGTGCCTGCACTCTGAAGGATGAGTGGGGATGTTACAGTCCTGGTGGTGAGAAGTACAGTGCCTGCACTCTGAAGGAGTTGTGCAGATGTTACAGTCCTGGAGGTGGGAAGTACAGTGTGGATGTTACTGTACTGGAGGTGGGAAGTACAGTGCCTGCACTCTGAAGGAGGGGTGGGGATGTTACAGTAATGGAGGTGGGAGGTACAGTGCTTGCACTCTGAAGGAGGGGTGGGGCTGTTACAGTCCTAGAGTTTGGAAGTACAGTGCCTGCACACTGAATGAAGGGTAGGGATGTTACAGTCCTGGAGGTGGGAAGTACAGTGTCTGCACTCTGAAGGAGGGGTGGGGATGTTACAGTCCTGAAATTGGGAAGTACAGTGCCTGCAGTCTGAAGGAGGGGTGGGTATGTTACAGTCCTGGAGGTTGGAAGTACAGTGTCTGCACTCTGAAGGAGAGGTGGGGATGTTAGTCGTGGAGGTGGGAAGTACAGTGCCTGCACTCTGAAGGAGGGGTTTGGACGTTAGTCCTGGAGGTGTGAAGTACAGTGCTTACACTCTGATGGAGGGGTGGGGATGTTACAGTCCTAGAGTTGGGAAGTACAGTGCCTGCACTCTGAATGAGGGGTGGGGATGTTACTGTCCTGGAGGTGGGAAGTAGAGTGACTGCACTTTGAAGGAGGGGTGGGAATGTTACAGTCCTGGAGGTTGGAAGTACAGTGCCTACACTCTGAAGGAGAGGTGGGGATGTTAGTCGTGGAGGTGGGAAGTACAGTGCCTGCACTCTGAAGGAGGGGTGTGGACGTTAGTCCTGGAGGTGTGAAGTACAGTGCTTACACTCTGAAGGAGGGGTGGGGATGTTACAGTCCTAGAGTTGGGAAGTACAGTGCCTGCACTCTGAATTAGAGGTGGGGATGTTACAGTCCTGTAGGTGGGAAGTACAGTGTCTGCACTCTGAAGGAGGGGTTGGGGTGTTACAGTCCTGAAATGGGGAAGTACAGTGCCTGCACTCTGAAGGAGGGGTATAATGTTACAGTCCTAGTGGTAGGAAGTACAGTGCCTGCACTCTGAAGGATGGGTGGGGATGTTACAGTCCTGGAGGTGGGAAGTACAGTGCCTGCACTATGAAGGATGGTTTGGGATGTTACAGTCCTGGAGGTGGGAACTAAAGTTCCTGCACTCTGTAGGAGTGTTGGAGATGTTACAGTTCTGGAGGTGGGAAGTACAGTGCCTGCAACTAGAAAGATGGGTGTGGATGTTACAGTAATGGAGGTGGGAAGTACAGTGCCTGCACTCTGAAGGAGGGTGGGATGTTAAAGTCCTGGAGGAGGAAGTACAGTGCCTGCACTCTGAAGAAGGGTTGGGATGTTACAGTCCTGGAATTGGGAAGAACAGTGCCTGCACTCTGAAGGAGGGGTGGGGATGTTACAGTCCTGGAGGAGGAAGTACAGTGCCTGCACTCTGAAGAAGGGTTGGGATGTTACAGTCCTGGAATTGGGAAGAACAGTGCCTGCACTCTGAAGGATGGGTGGGGATGTAACAGTCCGGGAAGTGGGAAGTACAGTGCCTGCATTCTGAAGTTGGGGTGGGGATGTTACAGTCCTGGAGGTGGGAAGTACAGTGCCTGTACTCTGAAGAATGGGTTGGGATGTTACAGTACTGGATGTGGAAGTGCAGTGACTGCACTCTGATAGAGGGGTGGGGATGTTACAGTCCAGGAAGTTGGAAGTACAGTGCCTGCACTCTGAAGGATGGGTGGTGGAGATGTTACAGTTCTGGAGGTGGGAAGCACAGTGCCTGAATTCTGAAGGATTGGTTGGGATGTTACAGTCCTGTAGGTGGGAAGTACAGTGCCTGCACTCTGAAGGAGGGGTGGAGATGTTACAGTTCTGGAGGTGGGAAGTACAGTGCCTGCACTCTGAAGGATGGGTTGGGATGTTACAGTCCTGGATGAGGGAAGTACAGTGCCTGCACTTTGAAGGATGTGTGTTGATGTTACAATCCTGGCGGTGGGAAATAGAGTGTCTGCACTCTGAAGGATGTGTGGGGATGTTACAGTCCTGAAGGTGGGAAGTACAGTGCCTGTACTCTGAAGGATGGGTGGGGATGTTACAGTCCTGGAGGTGAAAGTTTTTTGGTTACTTTAATTAAAGGTCACTTTGGTTACAATTATCAAGAATATGGATTTACAATATTTAAATGCTTTTGAGAGATATAAGAATGTTTTTTTCACCTTCTCATTTATACTCCAAAAAATCTCTTCTTCTCATCAGCTTCTCTTTACCAGATCTTAAATTTCCTAAATCAGTTGTCATCTCACCCTACTGTCATATCTGAACCGATTGGTATTTGCAGGGGTCGAGACTCAGCTCCTGGCCCCGCCAGGATCGGCATCACAGCTTGAAGCTGTGTCCACTCTTTCTCTACTGCTCATGTGTTTGCGACCACTGTCAGCCTCAGAATTACCAGACCCTGCCACGTGCAGGCCAGTGGTTCGTCTTTAGTGTCCCCTCCCCAATCTCTACCATCTTAGGGCTTCCAAAGATATTCTCAGGAATTCTCCCTTTCCATCAAGGATCATGTATCCAGGTGTCCATCCGTGGGCCCCATATTTCAACGCTTCCACACTCCCCCACTTCCATATTTCTTGTTCTTTCATTAGTTCCAACGGTGACGCCTCAGAGGAACTTCCTTCCTCACTGCATTTTGTTGTTTCCCCAAGGTTAGCGGTTTTGCCCCTACCAGTGGTCTTTTCTAGCTGGTCTAGTCAGGTGTTCGTCAGGAATGGTCGTAGTCAGTGATGTGGAGTGGTATATTGGTCATAGTGTGATGTGGTCAGTATGGTGGGTCATAGTCAGGTGTGGTCATAGTTAGGTGTGTGTGTGTGTGTGTGTGTGTGTGTGTGTGTGTTGTGTGTTGTGTTTGTGTTTGCTTCCCCTAGGTCCGTGTCTCCAGAAGTCCATCCGTGTCCCCTCAGATGAACTCCCTTCCTCACTTCCCCAGTGAGGTGTGGTCATAGGTGAGGTGTGGTCATAGGTGAGGTGTGGTCATAGGTGTGGTCATTGGTGTGGTTATAGGTGTGCTCATAGTTAGGTGAGGTCAAAGTTGGGTGAGGTCATAGTTGCGTGAGGTCATAGTTAGGAGTGGTCATAGTCAGGTGAGGTCAAAGGTGGGAGTGTTTTTTGGTGCTTCCCCTAGTTCCGTGTTTCCAGGAGTCCATCTGTGTCCCCTCAGATGAACTCCCTTCCTCACTTCCCCAGTGAGGTCATAGCTAGGTGTGGTCATAGTTAGGTGAGGTCATAGCTAGGTGTGGTCATATGTGAGGTCATAGCCAGGTGTGGTCATAGGTGAGGCCATAGCTAGGTGTGGTCATAGTTGGGTGAGGTTATAGTTAGGAGTGGTCATAGTCATAGGTGGGAGTGTGTTTTTTGGTGCTTCTCCTAGTTCCGTGTTTCCAGGAGTCCATCTGTGTCCCCTCAGAAGAACTCCCTTCCTCACTTCTCCAGGTGTCGTCATAGGTGATGTCATAGTTAGGTGATGTCATAGTTAGGTGATGTCATAGTTAGGTGATGTCATAGTTAGGTGATGTCATAGTTAGGTGATGTCATAGTTAGGTGATGTCATAGTTAGGTGATGTCATAGTTAGGTGATGACATACTTAGGTGTCGTTATAGTTAGGTGAGGTCATAGTCGTGTGTGTGTATGTGTGTGAGCGCGCGTGTGTTTGCTTCCCCTAGTTCCGTGTCTCCAGAAGACCATCTGCGGGCCCTCAGATGAACTCCCTTCCTCACTTCCCCAGGTTCAGCGGTTGTGGCCCCTCCCCAGTGACCTTGTTGGGTGGCAGCTTAGTCTCGTCTAGCTGGTCTACTGCCGAGACTGTCCAGGTGGGTGGAATTACGGGAGGGACACACAGAAAACTGCGTCCAGTAATTCCACCCACCAAGACAGCCGCGAACAGTAGACCAGCTAGACGAGACTAAGCTGCCACTCAACTCGGCCACCAAGGTGAGGTTACTATGTAAAAATCTGGGACTTCTATTTATATTTCATAATGTTTTTAGGATAATTTATTTTGTTTTTACTTACGTAGCTGTATAACTGTTAGTGGACGTTTTATTGTATGTATATCTCTGTCAGTATGTTAATCTGTTTCTTCCCACCAAGAAATATGCAACAAAAAAGTTATTAGCTTCCTGTTTTGTTGTAATTCATCCATATCTTTATGCAAGACACTCAAATGTCCACAAATAAACAGACATGTTTACTCACAGATATTTATATACCTCCGTGCGTCCTACACACACACACAAAAACACTATACATTCGTTCCTCACTAACATGTATCCAAAATCAAATTACCATGCTCACGTACAGTATTTCATACTGATATTCGTGATAAACCTACTTTTTGGGTCGATGATACAAAGTGTCCACTCTTATGTAGCAAATTTAGTCATGCTCTATCTTACTCCAGAATTTCTATACAATGTTTGTGTTGTTGCGTAAATGTTTTATATAAAACTTATAGTTAGGTGAGGTCACACTGTACTGTTATGTGTGGACGTTAGTGTAACACCATAACAGGTCTGTGGTCTGGTCTGGGAAGCTGTAACAAGGAGCCCAGAATTTATCCACAGGTAAATCTTCTTCAGGTGAATATATGTTACTATATTTAACACCATAGAACAGTCTTATCCACTATGTTGTGTTTGGAAAGATAAAACACACGTGTTTATCTTTCCACTATGTTGTGTTTAATGTAATCTCAATGTTTAACATATAAACTCATTAAGGTCTAAGTAGACTGTGGTCTACCACGTTTAAGATTGTAATGATCTATCACACAACAAACTATAATCATTCAAATAATTATAACAAAACTACAAAGCACCATTAGTAATTATGATAAGAATAAAAAGTACCATCATTAATTATAATACAAAGTACCATCATTAATTATGATAATACAAAGTACCATCAATAACGAGATACAAGTACCATCAATAACATGAATAAAAGTACTATTAATAATAATCATTAAAATATATTTTTAGGTTATTTATATTTCAATATCACCATTACAAAATATTAATAAAGATAAAGTAATGAAATATTAAGTTTATTCAATAAAATTTTTACATTAAAAATAGTTGGTAAGAAGTGTATTATTAACTATATAAATATATTTAAAATATTTCCATAATTTGAGGGCAAGCTTTGAAGAAAATATTATAAATAAAGCTATAACAAATTTATTTTGATGAAGAACTCTGCTCCTTCCAGACGCTAACATACATACATGCTTTGGTTCCAAGGAATGTGATGCAGCCTGCCCTTCCTGGCATCCCCAGGAGCTATATAACACCTTCACCTTCACTATCTCCTATAATATATTAATCCTGATTTCATAATCTTTAGGAAAAACTAAGAACACAATGATCACAGGTCACAGTCTTGATCACTGGTCACAGTCTTGATCACTGGTCACAGACCTGATCACTGGTCACAGTCTTGATCACTGGTCACAGACCTGATCACTGGTCACAGTCTTGATCACTGGTCACAGACCTGATCACTGGTCACAGACCTGATCACTGGTCACAGACCGGGCCTCGGGGGCGTTGACCCACGAAATCCTCTCCAGGTATCTCCAGGTATCACAAAATTGATCTTATTCTTTAATTAATTTAGTAAAATTTCAAATTGATGGTGACTCAGACTGATGATTATCGTCAATAATATGGTGAAGCAAGTTAGAAGAAGCATTCTTTAATGGCTGATTATAACATGAATAACCATATTTATTTAATAAAATTTATAAACTGGGCCTAATGTCAGGGAATAACAAGGTGAGTCTTGTGTTCAGGAAACCTCCAGATCAGTAGTAAAAGTTTGAAGCTGATCAGACGAGTCATTCTTCCTAAGATGCATCAACCTTTAAATATTGAAGCTGTTCAGAAGTAAACTGAAAAAAATCATGTGATTTACTGGGAATAAAAGAAATCACACTATTTTACATACAAAATGGTTAAATCTGCTCCTATACATCTGAAGTTCACTCTCTGCCATTGTCGAATTTTAGGGACACTTTTCTGGCACTGAGGATTTTGGAAGTTATCTGAGATATTTCAAGATGCTGGAAAGTGTTCAACAAGTCTGATCAAAGAGAACGTGAACATGACAGTTGTTCAAAGAATTTGGTCACCGTTACAGTTAACAATAAAAAAAGTGGAAGAAAGAAAAACAAAGAAAAACATTCAAATAGCCTAAAAGACATCTGAAAAAAAAATCAATTCTAGAAAAAATGAAAGAAAAACTGGAAAATATTGTGGCCTCGACCTGAGAAGCATCAAGACTCTGAAGGTTGACCTCACGGTGTCGCTGGTCTCATCTTGTCTCCAGCTATTTTCACTGTTTTAGTTGGGTTTCGCCCTTATCTTCGATAGACAAAAACTAATTGATAACCTGAGATATGAGAGCACTGGTATCACAAATTTTGATTTGTTTATCTCAGAAAACTGTGCAAGACCAACATAAAACCTCTGTTATGTGAAGCAGTCATTGCCAGACTCAAGCTGTTATTTTGCTCTTATGTATCACTATCGTGTTATTATTAATCTGCTTTCTCGCGTGTTATTGAGCTTTTCTGGCGCTTTTCCATACTGATCTTGTACTGTTTATAAGTTAATGTTAATATTCTTGCGTAATGTTCTAGTAGTGTCTCCCACACTGGCACTGATGGTGTAATGTTCTAGTAGTGTCTCCCACACTGGCACTGATGGTGTAATGTTCTAGTAGTGTCTCCCACACTGGCACTGATGGTTCCCAAAATAATGTTAATACAAAATAACACTATCCTCAGAACACATCAGAACACATTAACTTGAGACAAATTATTATGGCGGCTGATCCTGCAAATGGAAAGTCACAACATTGTTGATCCTCCAACCTGGCAAGTCCACCACATTGTTGATCCTGCAACCAGGCAAGTCCATCACACTGTTGATCCTGCAACCTGGCAAGTCCACCACATTGTTGATCCTGCAACCTGGCAAGTCCATCACACTGTTGATCCTGCAACCTGGCAAGTCCACCACATTGTTGATCCTGCAACCTGGCAAGTCTATCACACTGTTGATCCTGCAACCTGGCAAGTCCACCACATTGTTGATCCTGCAACCTGGCAAGTCTATCACACTGTTGATCCTGCAACCTGGAAAGTCACACTGTTGATCCTACAACTTGGCAAATCCACCACATTGTTGATCCTGCAACCTGGCAAGTCTATCACACTGTTGATCTTGCAACCTGGCAAGTCCATCACACTGTTGATCCTGCAACCTGGCAAGTCTATCACACTGTTGATCCTGCAACCTGGAAAGTCTGCCACATGGTTGATCCTGCAACCTGGCAAGTCTATCACTCTGTTGATCCTGCAACCTGGCAAGTCTTTCGC
Source organism: Cherax destructor (assembly GCA_009830355.1). Taxonomy (NCBI): domain Eukaryota; kingdom Metazoa; phylum Arthropoda; class Malacostraca; order Decapoda; family Parastacidae; genus Cherax; species Cherax destructor. The sequence goes on from WNWK01005583.1 coordinate 30,817, forward strand.
ACTGTTGATCCTGCAACTTGGCAAGTCCATCACACTATTGATCCTGCAGCTTGGCAAGTTCAAGACACTGTTGATCGTGCAACCTGGCAAATCTATCACACTGTTGATTCTGCAACCTGGAAAGTCTATCTCACTGTTGATCCTGCAACCTGGCAAATCTATCACACTGTTGATTCTGCAACCTGGCAAGTCTATCACACTGTTGATCCTGCAACCTGGCAAGTCTATCACACTGTTGATTCTGCAACCTGGCAAGTCTATCACACTGTTGATCCTGCAACCTGGCAAGTCCATCACACTGTAGATCCTGCAACTTGGCAAGTGCGTCACACTCTTGATCTTGCAACCTGGCATGTCCATCACACTGTTGATCCTGCAACCTGGCAAGTACATCACACTGTTGATATTGCAACCTGGCAAGTCCACCACACTGTTGATTCTGCAACCTGGCAAATCCATCACACTGTTGATAATGCAACATGACAAGTCCATCACACTGTTGATGCTGCAACCTGGCAAGTCTTTCACACTGTTGATCCTGCAACTTGGCAAGTCCATCACACTATTGATCCTGCAGCTTGGCAAGTTCAACACACTGTTGATCCTGCAGCTTGGCAAGTTCAACACACTATTGATCCTGCAGCTTGGCAAGTTCAACACACTATTGATCCTGCAGCTTGGCAAGTTCAACACACTATTGATCCTGCAGCTTGGCAGTTCAACACACTGTTGATCCTGCAGCTTGGCAAGTTCAACACACTGTTGATCCTGCAGCTTGGCAAGTTCAACACACTGTTGATCCTGCAGCTTGGCAAGTTCAACACACTATTGATCCTGCAGCTTGGCAAGTTCAACACACTGTTGATCCTGCAGCTTGGCAAGTTCAACACACTGTTGATCCTGCAGCTTGGCAAGTTCAACACACTGTTGATCGTGCAACCTGGCAAGTCTATCACACTGTTAATCCTGCAACATGGAAAGTCTATCACACTGTTGATCCTGCAACCTGGCAAGTCTATCTCACTGTTGATCATGCAACCTGAGAAATCTGTTCACAGTTGATCCTGCCACCTGGCAAGTCTATCACACGGTTGATCCTGCAACCTGGCAAGTCTATCACACTGTTGATCCTGCAACCTGGCAAGTCTATCTCACTGTTGATGCTGCAACCTGGCAAGTCTTTCACACTGTTGATCCTGCAACTTGGCAAGTCCATCACACTATTGATCCTGCAGCTTGGCAAGTTCAACACACTGTTGATCCTGCAGCTTGGCAAGTTCAACACACTATTGATCCTGCAGCTTGGCAAGTTCAACACACTGTTGATCCTGCAGCTTGGCAAGTTCAACACACTGATGATCGTGCAACCTGGCAAGTCTATCACACTGTTAATCCTGCAACATGGAAAGTCTATCACACTGTTGATCCTGCAACCTGGCAAGTCTATCACACTGTTGATCATGCAACCTGACAAGTCTATCACACTGTTGATCCTACAACCTGACAAGTCTATCACACTGTTGATCCTGCAACCTGGCAAGTCTATCACACTGTTGATCCTGCAACCTGGCAAGTCTATCACACTGTTGATCCTACAACCTGACAAGTCTATCACACTGTTGATCCTGCAACCTGGCAAGTCTGCCACACTGTTGATCCTGCCACCTGGCAAGTCTATCACACTGTTTATCCTGCAACCTGGCAAGTCTATCACACTGTTGATCCTGCAACCTGGCTAGTCCAAGAATTAGCAGGAGATAGTGTTACGCAGGCGATAATATGTGATACAGCAAGGCAGTTGCATGATGATCTCGTCAAGAAAATGCCTGCAATGAGCGAATTTAAAGCCAGCAAAGACTCGTTTGACAGATTTAAGAAGCGTAGTGGCATACACAGTGTGATAAGGCATGGTGAGGGAGCAAGTTCAGACAAATGTGCTGCTGAAAAATATGTGCAGGAATTCAAGGGGTACATAAAGGCTGAATAATTCAAACCCCAACAAGTGTTCAATTGTGGCGAAACAGGCCCGTTTTGGAAGAAAATGCCAAACAGGACCTACATTACACAGGAGGAAAAGGCACTGCCAGGACAGAAGCCTATGAAAGACAGACTAACTCTTATGTTTTGTGCTAACGCTAGTGGGGATTTAAAATTGAAGCCTTTATGTGTATCACTCTGAAAATTCCAGAGTGTTCAAGAAATAGTGTTGCCAAGGCTAATTTGTGTGTGATGTGGAAGGCTAACAGTAAGGTGTGGGTCACAAGGGAAATTTTGTTGATTGGTTCAACGAAGTGTTTGGCCCCAGTGTGAAGAAACACCTCTTGGAAAATAAATTGGAACTCCAGTGCCTCCTGATAATGGAAAATGCTCCTGCTCATCCTCGAGACTTAGAAGAGCAAATCTTGGGGGAGTTTCGTTTCATCAAAGTGAAGTTCTTGCCCCCTAATACCACTCCTCCCTATGGACCAGCACGTCATTGCAAACTTCAAAAAACTGTAATGTTTCAAAGATGCTTTGACATAACCTCGGACACTGAATTGACCCTAAGAGAGTTCTGGAAAGATCACTTCAGGAAGTGACCTCCAGGACTTTGAACTCTGCTTGGAAAAATTGTGGCCAGACTGTGTCCCAGAGAGGAATATTGAAAGGTTTGGGGCTGACCCTCAGGACCCTGTGCCTGTTGTGGAAAAAATTGTGGCGCTGGAGAAGTCCATGGGGTTGGAGGTTAGTGCCGAGGATGTGGAAGAGTTGGTGGAGGACCACAATGAAGAGCTAACCATGGAAGCTCTGCAAGAGCTTCATCTGCAACAGCAACAGACCACAGCTCGGGAAAGATGTTGTCTTCTTCAAAGATTAAGGACATTTGTGCCAAGTGGACTGAGGTGCAAAGATTTATGGATGATCTTCACCCTGACAAAGCTGTTGCAGGCCATGTTGGCAACATGTACAATGACAGTGTGGTATCCCATTTTAGGCAAGTTTTAAAGAGATGCCAGACACAGAGCTCTCTGGACAGTTATTTTGTGAGACAGGGGTCAGTGACTCTCAAGCTGGTCCTAATGACATTAAAAAACAAAGAAGGAAGTATCCCAGAAAGGACTTGCTACCTGAAGTCTTTATGGAAGGGGATTCCCCTTCCAAACAATAACAAATCTTCCATCCTCTCCCCTCCTCCTGTCTTCCACACATCAACAGCTCTTATGGGGAAAAATAGATTAGGAAATCGTAATATATATGCAAAGAAAATTAGGTTTAACCTATTAGACAACTAATAAATAACAAGATTGCAATGAAAGTATTGTTAAATATAATTATGAAATATAATTAATACTAATATTAAATATAATTAATACTAATATTAAATATAATAATAACCGAATATATTTTATATTTAATATATGAATTATATTCATGCAGTTCAGATTATTATGCCTAACTGTATAAATATATTGAAATCGTCTAATTTTTAAATTTGAACTAATTGAGCAAGTCAATTACAAAGTTAAAATGAAACGAAAATTCTTAGCACTTAAATCATCATATAGAAACATTTGAGAGTTATAAGCAAAAATCCCTCTTCTGTTCACTAGTTTAGTAATTTCGTAAATCAGGAAGTATAATATGCGCCTGAAAAAAGATATTTTGCACAAATCTGTTTACAGTCTCCATGGGAATTAATACTCAAATAATCATATAGAATCTATCAACATAGATCTATCAAGCCGCTTAAGTGTCCAAGTCCATCACGGGATAGATCTAATAAAAGTTACATCACACAAAACACCTCAGACTAGCACAAGTACCATGGTGTACACTAGTACACTACACATAGTTGAAACACTCCATGTGTATGTAGTTAACCTGTAATCAATGAGAGTCCATACAATGCAGTGTGTAGGAATAAACAGACAAACACCATACAACTTCAGCTTAGACTTAAGTTAGCAAAGTTGGGCATATACTAATTTTATTCAACAATTAGAATATCAAAGTTATGCAGTTCCTCAGACTGAGTTATAACAGTAAACAAACATTAAACAACAATAAAGTGCAGACGTATATTACGAAATACTCTTTATTGTATAAATTTTTCCTTTATTGGAACTACCCACATGAAGAGCTAAATGTCTGCTATTTTCCAGACGATCTGTGACCCTTACCACTTTAATTACCACGTTCCGTTAAAAAAAATAATTCCTTAAAAATTCTGATAAATGTTTCCCATCAAATTATAAAATTAAGTCACTATCAGTCGAATGAAAATAAAAAATAAAACAAATTGAACTCTGCCTGGAGTTGAACCCGAGTCTGGTGATTTACAGGCAGTCGTGCTGACCACTACACCACAGCAGCCGTGCTGACCACTACACCACAGCAGCCGTGATGACCACTACACCACAGCAGCCGTGCTGACCACTACACCACAGCAGCCGTGCTGACCACTACACCACAGCAGTCGTGCTGACCACTACACCACAGCAGGGCCCTGCTGACCACTACACCACAGCAGCCGTGCTGACCACTACACCACAGCAGTCGTGCTGACCACTACACCACAGCAGCCGTGCTGACCACTACACCACAGCAGCCGTGCTGACCACTACACCACAGCAGTCGTGCTGACCACTACACCACAGCAGCCGTGCTGACCACTCACCACAGCAGCCGTGCTGACCACTACACCACAGCAGCCGCGCGACACTACACCACAGCAGCCGTGCTGACCACTACACCACAGCAGTCGTGCTGACCACTACACCACAGCAGCCGTGCTGACCACTACACCACAGCAGCCGTGCTGACCACTACACCACAGCAGCCGTGCTGACCACTGCACCACAGCAACCGTGCTGACCACTACACCACAGCAGCCGTGCTGACCACTACACCACAGCAGCCGTGCTGACCACTACACCACAGCAGTCGTGCTGACCACTACACCACAGCAGCCGTGCTGACCACTACACCACAGCAGCCGTGCTGACCACTACACCACAGCAGTCGTGCTGACCACTACACCACAGCAGCCGTGCTGACCACTACACCACAGCAGCCGTGCTACCACACACCACAGCAGCCGCGCTGACCACTACACCACAGCAGCCGTGCTGACCACTACACCACAGCAGTCGTGCTGACCACTACACCACAGCAGCCGTGCGACCACTACACCACAGCAGCCGTGCTGACCACTACACCACAGCAGCCGTGCTGACCACTACACCACAGCAGCCGTGCTGACCACTACACCACAGCAGCCGTGCTGACCACTACACCACAGCAGTCGTGCTGACCACTACACCACAGCAGCCGTGCTGACCACTACACCACAGCAGCCGTGCTGACCACTGCACCACAGCAGCCGTGCTGACCACTACACCACAGCAGCCGTGCTGACCACTACACCACAGCAGCCAGGCTGACCACTACACCACAGCAGCCGTGCTGACCACTACACCACAGCAGCCGTGCTGACCACTACACCACAGCAGTCGTGCTGACCACTACACCACAGCAGTCGTGCTGACCACTACACCACAGCAGCCGTGCTGACCACTACACCACAGCAGCCGTGCTGACCACTACACCACAGCAGCCGTGCTGACCACTACACCACAGCAGCCGTGCTGACCACTACAGTAGTTACATATATGGAGTTGGATTATATAAATCAATGGCAGTGTTGGTAATGTAATAAACTGTACTAGATACCGGATTTCTAGTTCTGTTGGTATTAATAACCAGAACTTCTGTTCCTGCTGGCACTAACATTGATGGTACTAATGACCAGTACTTCTGTTCCTGCTGGCACTAACATTGATGGTACTGATGACCAGTACTTCTGTTCCTGTTGGAACTAACATTGATGGTACTGATGACAAGTTTTTATGTTCCTGCTGGCACTAGCATTGATGGACTAATGACCAGTACTTCTGTCCCTACTGATAAAAGTGTGAATGGTACTAATGACCAGTACTTCTGTCCCTACTGATAAAAGTGTTAATGGTATTAATGACCAGTACTTCTGTCCCTACTGATAAAAGTGTGAATGGTATTAATGACCAGTACTTCTGTCCCTACAGATAAAAGTGTGAATGGTATTAATGACCAGTACTTCTGTCCCTACAGATAAAAGTGTGAATGGTATTAATGACCAGTACTTCTGTCCCTACTGATAAAAGTGTGAATGGTATTAATGACCAGTACTTCTGTCCCTACTGATAAAAGTGTGAATGGTATTAATGACCAGTACTTCTGTCCCTACTGATAAAAGTGTGAATGGTATTAATGACCAGTACTTCTGTCCCTACTGATAAAGGTGTAATGGTATTAATGACCAGTACTTCTGTCCCTACTGATAAAGGTGTGAATGGTATTAATGACCAGTACTTCTGTCCTACTGATAAAAGTGTGAATGGTATTAATGACCAGTACTTCTGTCCCTACTGATAAAAGTGTGAATGGTATTAATGACCAGTGAGACTAGCTCTGGTCAAACTAATCTGTTCACATTTGTAATCCAGTTTAATAACACTACTCCACAGACTACAACGTACGTACTCTCTGCAAGAGACTCCAAACTGTCCACATCTTAGTATCCTTAAACACCTGTACTCCCCAAGCACTCCAACACCGTCCTGTACTCTCCCAAGCACTCCAACACCATCCTTACCTCCAAGACTCCAACACCCATCCTGTACTCTCCAAGCACTCCAACACCCATCCTGTACTCTCCCAGAACTCCAACACCCATCCTGTACTCTCCCATAGCACTCCAACACCTATCCTGTCTCTCCCATAGCACTCCAACACCCATCCTGTACTCTCCTCTAGAACTCCAGCACCCATCCTGTACTCTCCATGCACTCCAACACATCCTGTACTCTCCCAAGACTCCAACCCTATCCTGTACTCTCCCAGAGCACTCTACACTCCATCCTGTATCTCTCTCAGAGCACTCCAACACCCATCTTGTACTATCTAAGAACTCTCATCCCACCTGTCTCTTCCCAGAGAATACCACACCTATCATGAATCCTCCCAGAGACTCCACTTCGATCCTGTACTATTCCAAGAAACTTCATCACCATCTGTCTCTCCCAGAGAACTTCACACCCATCCTGTACTCTCCCAGAGAACTTCATCACCCATCCTGTACCCTCCCAGAGAATTTTATCACCAATCCTGTACTCTCCCAGAGAACTTCATCACCCATCCTGTACTCTCCCAGAGAACTTCATCACCCATCCTGTACTCTCTCAGAGAACTTTACCACCCATCCTGTACTCTCTCAGAGAACTTCATCACCCATCCTGTACTCTTCCAGAGAACTTCATCACCCATCTTGTACTCTCCCAGAGAACTTCTTCACCAATCTTGTACTCTCCCAGAGAACTTCATCACCCATCCTGTACTCTCCCAGAGAACATCAACACTCATCTTGTACTCTCCCAGAGAACTTCATCACCCATCCTGTACTCTCCCAGAGAACTTCATCACCCATCTTGTACTCTCCCAGAGAACTTCTTCACCCATCTTGTACTCTCCCAGAGAACTTCATCACCAGTCCTGTACCCTCCCAGAGAACTTTATCACCCATCCTGTACTCTCCCAGAGAACTTCATCACCCATCCTGTACTCTCTCAGAGAACTTTATCACCCATACTGTACTCTCTCAGAGAACTTCATCACCCATCCTGTATTCTCTCAGAGAACTTCTTCACCCATCTTGTACTCTCCCAGAGAACTTCAACACTCATCTTGTACTCTCCCAGAGAACTTCTTCACCCATCCTGTACTCTCCCAGAGAACTTCATCACCCATCCTGTACTCTCAGAGAACTTTATCACCCATACTGTACTCTCTCAGAGAACTTCATCACCCATCCTGTACTCTCTCAGAGAATTTCTTCACCCATCTTGTACTCTCGCAGAGAACTTCTTCACCCATCTTGTTCTCTCCCAGAGAACTTCAACACTCATCTTGTACTCTCCCAGAGAATTTCTTCACCCATCTGTACTCTCCAGAGAACTTCAACACCCATCTTGTACCTCCCAGAGAACTTCAGCACTCATCTGTACTCTCCCAGAGAACTTCTCACCCATCTTGTACTCTTCCAGAGAACTTCAACACTCATCTTGTACTCTCCCAGAGAATTTCTTCACCCATCCTGTACTCTCCCAGAGAACTTCTTCACCCATCTTGTACTCTCCCAGAGAACTTCAGCACTCATCTTGTACTCTCCCAGAGAACTTCTTCACCCATATTGTACTCTCCCAGAGAACTTCAACACTCATCTTGTACTCTCCCAGAGAACTTCTTCACCCATCCTGTACTCTCGCAGAGAACTTCTTCACCGATCCTGTACTCTCCCAGAGAACTTCAACATCATCCTTTTACTCTCCCAGAGAACTTCTTCACCCATCATGTACTCTCCCAGAGAACTTCTTCACCATCCTGTACTCTCCCAGAGTAACTAACACTCATCTTGTACTCTCCCAGAGAACTTCATCACCCATCCTGTTCTCTCCCAGAGAACTTTTTCACCCATCTTGTACTCTCCCAGAGAACTTCATCACCCATCCTGTACCCTCCCAGAGAACTTTATCACCCATCCTGTACTCTCCCAGAGAGCTTCATCACCCATCCTGTACTCTCCCAGAGAACTTCATCACCCATCCTGTACTCTCTCAAAGAACGTCATCACCCATCCTGTACTCTCAAAGAACTTCATCACCCATCCTGTACTCTCTCAAAGAACGTCATCACCCATCCTGTACTCTCTCAAAGAACTTCATCACCCATCCTGTACTCTCTCAGAGAACTTCATCACCCATCCTGTACTCTCTCAAAGAACGCCATCACCCATCCTGTACTCTCTCAAAGAACTTCATCACCCATCCTGTACTCTCTCAGAGAAATTCATCACCCATCCTGTACTCTCTCAAAGAACTTCATCACCCATCCTGTACTCTCTCAAAGAACGTCATCACCCATCCTGTACTCTCTCAAAGAACTTCATCACCCATCCTGTACTCTCTCAGAGAACTTCATCACCCATCCTGTACTCTCTCAAAGAACGCCATCACCCATCCTGTACTCTCTCAAAGAACTTCATCACCCATCCCGTACTCTCTCAGAGAACTTCATCACCCATCCTGTACTCTCTAAAAGAACTTCATCACCCATCCTGTACTCTCTCAAAGAACGTCATCACCCATCATGTACTCTCTCAAAGAACTTCATCACCCATCCTGTACTCTCTCAAAGAACTTCATCACCCATCCTGTACTCTCTCAAAGAACGTCATCACCCATCCTGTACTCTCTCAAAGAACTTCATCACCCATCCTGTACTCTCTCAGAGAACTTCATCACCCATCTTGTACTTTCTCAAAGAACTTCATCACCCATCCTGTACTCTCTCAAAGAACTTCATCACCCATCTTGTACTCTCTCAAAGAACTTAATCACCCATCCTGTACTCTCTCAAAGAACTTCATCACCCATCCTGTACTCTCTCAAAGAACTTCATCACCCATCCTGTACTCTCTCAAAGAACTTCATCACCCATCCTGTACTCTCTCAAAGAACTTCATCACCCATCCTGTACTCTCTCAAAGAACTTCATCACCCATCCTGTACTCTCTCAAAGAACTTCATCACCCATCCTGTACTCTCTCAAAGAACTTCATCACCCATCCTGTACTCTCTCAAAGAACTTCATCACCCATCGTTTCATGGCGTACTGAAACATATTGTTTCCTAATTCATTATACGATCAATGGTTATATGTCTATATCACAGTTCATCTTAACATAGCATCGGACACATTAACAACACAATGTAATGGCCAGGTTACAGCACCAACCTACAAAATTGTTTTTGCTAAGTGGTCGCATCTACTGCGTATTGTTTTTGCTAAGTGGTCGCATCTACTGCGTATTGTTTTTGCTAAGTGGTCGCATCTACTGCGTATTGTTTTTGCTAAGTGGTCGCATCTACTGCGTATTGTTTTTACTAAGTGGTCGCATCTACTGCGTATTGTTTTTGCTAAGTGGTCGCATCTACTGCGTATTGTTTTTGCTAAGTGGTCGCATCTACTGCGTATTGTTTTCATCCGCAAAAGTCTTTTTTTATTATTTCTTTGTGTGTATTTTTTTGCATTTATTTACCTGTGCATGTTTTGCTATCAGAAAAGACGAGTAGCAAAATATATAATATACTTTTCATGAAGGTGGACAGTTATATTAAGAATCGGGCAGTCATTTATACTCAGTACAACGTTCACACATACGCTTATTCTGCTACACAACTGAAAAATATATATTTATATATATGCTTACTGTGACGTAAATTTACGTTCATGGCTGTTTTGGAATACGTAATTACAGGACGCAGATTCCTCTGTCTCTCCTGTAGTTCCTTCATCAGTAAAGTCTCGACCGTAGTTAGAAAAGATATAATTGCAATACAGCAAGGTCGCCTGGGACCTCGGGAAAGTGGGGAAGGCAAAACATCCAGTAGACAGACAAATGACTGCATGGACACAAGATCCTGGGAAGGGATTGATGTAGTAGAAAGCTGAAGGTGAGAATAATGAGAGAGACGAGGCAAGCCTTTGTGAAGTGAAGGACACACACACACACACACACACACAAACACACACACACGGGGCCAGGAGCTGTGAATCGACCCCTGCAACCACTAGGTGAGTACACTCACACCCCTCCCCACACTACATGAAGGTACATATGCAGGCAAATATAGATGTTACACAATGTTCTGAAATTTAAAAACAAAATAGTGTCAGGATAAGTGGTTTAAACTTTGGCTGTTTCCTTGACAAGTAATGTAACAATATTGGAAAAAGTCGCTAAACAAACGTTGATTCAACATAACTGATAAGCAATTCGAATTTCTGTCTACAAAATCCAGTATTGTAATATGTAAAGTTATTATAGGAGAAAGTGTTGAATAAAGAAATGAATGATGACATAATATTTACCAAGACTATCAGAAAACATTTGCTAGTGTTACCACAGATACAAAGATCACTGGGTTATATGCAGTAATACCAGAAATATATATGTTATGCCTATACATAGTAACACTGGAGACGCAAAGATTAAAGTATTTTACTTACTAAAATTGAAAAGGTAAATATCACGCTTTTATGTATAGTAATATCCAGGATACAAAGATAATATGCATAGCAGTATCAGACACATAAATGTTACGTTATAACACATACTGACACCGGTGATACGAACACAACAATGTAAAAACAATAACACCACAAATCGATACAGATATAAGACGGTAACACATAGAAACACACATAAATGAAAAGGCAGAACTCAAATAAGAACATAAAAATAGAACATTTAAATAGACGATAATAATAAAAATTAGATGGCCTCACCATGGTGGTCTAGGTAGAGGAGTTCTTCTCTTCTGGCTGGACTATGTTTCCAGCCTACCCGGGCGGGTGTATTTACTGGGCGCAGATTTCTGTGTGTCCTCCCCTGTAATTACATCTGCTCGTATATATTGATATTTAAACACTTGTGTTGTAATATCATAGGTAGGCTGGACTCCATGGTGTTGCTGCATTTGAAGAGTTAAGTTCCTCTCTGAGGAAATGCTGTGTTTGGGGTTCACACCTCTCAACGTCCCCCTCAAATGATCAAGTTTAATTCAAGTTTTCCTTTTATTATATGATATTTTACTAAATGAGTGTAAGTGTAGAACACATTTTCCCCATTGTTTACATTTACAGTTAACTAATATAATAAATCAGAATAATAAAATTATGGTTTTATTAGAAATAGATTTATGTAGTAGTTAGGAATATATAAATGTCTGAATGTATTCCATAACAAAGTAAATACAAAGAAATACAGTATTACCCAAGTTATAATAATTTTCACAGTTGAACTACAGGTGAATATGTGAGGTGATGTTCAGGTGAACGTGTGAAGGGACAAACTTAGGTGAAATTTTTTAAAATATTTGGGGAAGGTAATTTTTCAAAACCAGTTAAGAAAATGTTTAATTTTAAAAATTTTAAATTGAAGATTTCACAATATGTGGTAAGAACCATTGTGTTAAATTTTAAAATTAAATTAGAGATATTTATATGTGTAAGAAGTAGATTATATATTATTATTATTATGATTATTATTATTAAATTTTATTATTATTTTTTATTATTTTTATATTATTTTATTTTTTAATTAATTAAATTTTTTATTATTATTATTATTACACTTTACTGTGCAAACTCATAAAAACAAATTTAAAAAAAATTTTTGTTTTTTAATATTTTATTATTTGTCAGTACATTTCATTATAAAAAGTTTTTGTAGTTATGCCCCAACATCCTGGGGTCATGCCCTAAACACCGGGGCCCACCACAACACCAGGTTTTCCCCCCTCAAAACCCTGGGGTTTTCCACCCCAAAAATTGGGGCATCCACTCACAAATCCGGGGGGTTTTCCCCACCACAAATCCGGAGGCTCCCTCAAAATCCTGGGGTTCCACTCACAAATCCTGGGGTATCCACTCAAACATCCGGATTTTATCCCCCAACACCCTGGAGGTATGCCCTCCCAAAAACCTGGAGCATGCCATCAAACACCTGGGGTCAGCCACCCCCTGGAGTCACCATCCCCAACATCCTGGGGTCATGCCACTAAAACATCCGGAGGCATGCCTCAAACCCGGGGGTCATGCCCCTAAAAATCCGGAGGTCATCCCCTCAACACCGGAGGTCTTTACTACAAATCCAGGTTCCCAAAACCCACAAACCAGGTCATGCCCCTCACACACCTGGGGTTTTTCCCTCAAACATCCTGGGGGCATGCAAAACATCCTGGAGGTCATGCCTCCCAAATCCTGGGGTCATGCCAAACAACACCGGAGGTCATCCCTCCCATCCTGGATCATGCCCCCACAACATCCGGAGGTCTTTTGGGGTCACCCTCACAACATCCTGGGGTTATTAACTCAAAACCTGGAAAAAGGGGCCACCACAACATCCGGAGGTCATCCCACTCACAACATCCTGGAGGTCATGCATAAAACATCCGGAGGTATCACAACCCGGGGGTTGCCCCCCAAAACATCCTAAAAAGGGTTGCCCTCACAAATCCGGAGGTATGCACTACAACATCCTGGAGGTCAGCCCACAACCCTGGGGTTGCCACAACACCCTGGGGGTATGCCCTCACAAATCCTGGGTATCCACTCACAACACCCGGGGAGGTCATCCCCCCAACATCCTGGAGGCTCCCCCCAAAACCTGGAGGTTCCCCAAACCCTGGAGGTATGACTAAACATCCTGGGGGTATGCCACCACAAATCCGGGGAGTTTTGCCTCACAACACCGGGGGCTCCCCCCCAACATCCTGGGGCATGCCACCCCAAAATCCTGGGGGTCATCCACCCCCCAAATCCTGGGGGTATGACTACAACATTTTGGAGGTCATCCACTCCCACAAATCCTAGGAAAAAATTAACCCTTTTGGAGGTATTAAAAATTTTTTTTTTTTTTTTTTTTTTTTTTTTTTTTTTTTTTTTTTTTTTTTTTTTGGGGGGGGGGGGGGGGGGGGGGGGGGGGGGGGGGGGGGGGGGGGAGGTCATGCCACTACAACATCCTGGGGGTTTGCCTCAAACACCCTGGGGGTATGCCACTACAAATCCTGGAGGTCATGTACTCCCTACCAAAATCCTGGATTTGCCACTACAAATCCGGGAGGTCATCCCCTCACAACATCCTGGGGGAGCCCACATTTTTAAACCATTCTCTTTACACCCCAGAATCTCTACAATTTTCGTTTGTAAAAATAAAACAATTGAACTTTTAAGCCAAAAAAAATTTAAATTTTAGTTATTTTTTATTAAATTACTAAAAACTGCACAATGGTGTGTCAGGCCTCAATTACCCAGATATTATTATCAATATATTAACATCCTTTACATTGAGAATAAAAAACATAATTTAGTGTTCCATAAACATTATAATTTTTTAAATTTTTTCTTGAGAATATAAAGAAATATCGGAGACATTAACAAAGCGCAAGCTAGCCAGCTTGCAGAAACATAAGAACAAAAGAATGAACAACACTGCAGAAGGCCACTGGCCCATACAAGGCAGGTCCTTATCAAAACCACCCTTCCCAAAGCACCATGAATTACTCCGACCCACGACACCAATCAACCCTCCCACCTATATTTGTCCACTCTCTTCTTAAAGCTCCCAGAGTCTAGCCAAGATCACCCTCCAAGATTGTTCAGCACGACCACTCTGTTGAAAACCAGTACTTACCTATGTCCTTTTTAAATCTAAATTTATCCAACTTAAATTTTTATTCCTGGTTCTTACCTGAGTCGATATCCCAGTATTCTATCAATATCGCCTTTGTTTATGCCCATCATCCACCATACACTTCTATGATATCTCCTTCATTCTAGTCTCCAAGAGAGTGAAGATTCAAGGGTCAAGTCTGTCTTCATCGGGGAGATTCCTTATACAGTGAATCATTTTAGTATCCTTCTCAGTATGTTCTACAATGAATTTATATCCATCTGTAGTAAAAACCACAAAACTGAGAGGCATAATCAAGTGAGGCCTTACTAGTGATAAATATTATTATAATCAAAAGAAGCGCTAAACCACAAGGGTTATACAGCGCGCGGGGGAGGACAAGATGCAGGGGGAATGGGTTGTAAGAGGAGATGGATGATTAGTAGGTATGGAGTGAGCAGGACAGTGGATAGTGCAGGGATGAGGGTAGCAAGAGATCGAGGTAGAAGGGACTGAGGGGGGTGCTAGAGGTATAATCTTCAGAGTTTGTGTAGTAAGTCAGTTTCTGTCAAAAGTCAACAAGGGGTCAGGATTAAAGGAGGTCCATCAGCAAGAGGACGAAGACGGCGAAGAAAGCCGTTGGAGGTAAATTCTGCGTGCTCGTTGATAAAGTGGACAGTCCAACAGAATATGTCGAACAGACACTGGAACTTGTTTGAGTTCATGTTGCACCTTGACATAAAGTCGGGGTTGGTTCTTATAATATTGTTTAAGACATGACATGTAGGGAGGGGGTGACGTTGTATGTATATTAGACTTTACCATTGTGCAATTGTAGTTAGGTTTTAAATGTTAACAGTTTATGAATAATATTTGGCCCCATAATTTGGGGCAGAAGCATATATTTGTAATTTGCATAATGGGATACTCTGTGGCATAATGATGGTAACCTGATAGGGCACCAGGTATGCAACATACATGTTGTTAGGGGGCATGAATTTCACATGTATAAGTATTGTTAGTATTACTGCAACATTTAATATTAAAAATAATAGTTGTTAATTGTGTGTATTAATGTTGCATCTTTGTGTGTATAAGGGTTTTGTTGCTTTGAAAGCAATAACTAGAGAGCATTGGTGTGATTTATCTGAATATGTTTTGTTAAAAGTCACCTCATGTTAAGAGTTCAGATTATAGGTTTGCACTTTGTTAGGTTGGGAGGATCCATGATTGGGAGCTATATGTGTCTCCTGTAGGATGCAAGTCTTTCTTGCTTTGTGGGGGTTCTTACCTGTTTTTTTTTTTTTGGTAAGTTATACTAGGAATTTATATCGATGTCGGGTCTTGGCACTGGATTTCCCTTTAGTTGTATGTTAATTTAAACATTGAACGCAGTTGTTTTGGGATGGTAATGTGACATAGTGTTTATCTACAGTGATTTTGGTTGTTACTCACTGCTGATGTTATTTGTGTTTATACCCCTTTGATTTTGTGTTTGTATATGAATTACATGTACTGATAAACCTAATAAAATGTAAAAAAAAATAATGAGTTACCAGTTTACTTTCTTTGTATTTATTTGTTCTTGGTAAGTACAAGGCTCTCAAATATTCACAAGTAAACACACATGTATATTTACTCAGGCCTTTATGCACCCAAGACGTTCACCTTTCACATAAACCATTATTTACAAAAATACACACACACCCACACACCCCACACACACACACACACACACACGGGGCCAGGAGCTATGTCTCGACGCCTGCAACCAAAAACTAGGTGAGTACACACACACACACCTGCAGTTTCTTACACAGCTGTTAAAGGGAAATAAGGAAATTTTAAGTATAAAATTTAAAAGAATTTTTTATAAACTTAATAGAGAAATGCTGTTAAATAGTATTTTCAAGTTATTAATAATGAAAAATGTGATGTAAATAAGTGACAAATGAGAGACACTTGCACTAGATAAAGCAAAGTAGACAATTGTAAATTATCTTACAAAGGGGTAAAGAGTTTCCAGAAAAAATTAAATATGTATCTCACTTTTCACATCTTCATTTAACATCTTCTATATTATGAGAAAAAAAATTGTAACCAAAACTCTTGTGATGAAAATAAAATCCTCAAGCTCAGAGACTCGACTTGTTGACAAAGTAATTCAGGGACCATCTAATAACTTGGCAGGTCTTCTTAATGTCCTGTACACTGATCTTTTTATTTACTTGTTAAACCTTTTTTCCAGTGTTTTACTTATTGTTATTTTATGTTGTACGATACTTTAGTGTTGCTGTTCGTTACTGTGTTTTTCTATGTGTTTGGGTTTCCCAGTTCTCGTGTTGCTGTATTTCTCAGTTTAATGTACTGTTTTAAGTATTACTGTACTGGTTTTGATTTTACTGTATTGTCTTGTGTTACAGTATTTATAAAGTTATTATATTATACGTTACTGTACTGTTTCATTATATTCCTGTTCTGTTCTTGAATGTACTTTTTTATCTTATCGTACTGTTCTGGGTGTTTGAGTATCGTTTGTTTTGTGTTATTGTCTTGTTCTTCTGTGTTATTGCACGTCTTTGTGGTTTAGGTGAACTTTTTGTTTATCACTGAACTGTTCTTGTTTATTTTAATTTTCTTAAAATTAATTTTGTATACTGATGTAGGTTCTTTTATGTTGCTGTATTTTCCTTGACACTTCAACAATAGTTTCTCCCACATAGATTCATGTCTCCAGGACAATTATGTTCACCAAAATTTCAAAAATTCACTTAACACTTCTCAAAATCCATATCTCACTCCCCCACACTTGTCTTCTCTAAACTATATTATTACAAATAACACAAACATCACACACAAAAAAAAATACTCTCCAGAAATAAAGATAATTTTCATGGTAGTTTTGACTTTTACAAAAAAAAAAAATTTCATCCTTGCAAATTGGATTTATTGTTTGTCTCCTATACCGCTGTTTATGCATTTATATGTTGCTGTGATCTATATTTGAAAATAACAACAAAAAAATATTTTTTGTTTTTTTTTATGTTAACTTGTGTTGTTATGTTGATCCAAATCCTCTTCAATCATTCTGTCAATCACAGTTTTGTTGTACACATTTCCCGGTATATCCAACAGACAATACACAAAACATCTACTGTTCATTTACTTAAAACCATTTTACAATTTTAACATTGTGTCCGGCCGTACCTCCCAGAGTACCCATTACCCATCCTGTACTTCCCAGAGCACTCCATTACCCATCCTGTACTCTCCCCGAGCACTCCATTACCCATCCTGTACTCTCCCAGAGCACTCCATTACCCATCCTGTACTTCCCAGAGCACTCCATTACCCATCCTGTACTCTCCCCGAGCACTCCATTACCCATCCTGTACTCCCCAGAGCACCATTACCCATCCTGTACTCTCCCACACACCCATTACCCATCCTGTACTCTCCCCACACTCATTACCCATCCTGTACTCTCCCAGAGCACTCCATTACCCATCCTGTACCTCCCAGAGCACCTCCATTACCCATCCTGTACTCCCCAGAGCACTCCATTACCCATCCTGTCCTCCCAGAGCACTCCATTACCCATCCTGTACCTCCCAGAGCACCCAACCCATCCTGTACTCTCCCAGAACACTCCATTACCCATCCTGACTTCCCAGAGCACTCCATTACCCATCCTGTATCTCCCAGAGCACTCCATTACCCATCCTGTACTTCCCAGCACTCATTACCCATCCTGACTCCCAGAGCACCCATTACCCATCCTGTACTCTCCCAGAGCACTCCATTACCCATCCTGACTCTCCCAGAGCACCCATTCCTATCCTGTATCTCCCAAACACCCATTACCCATCCTGTACCTCCCAGAGCACTCCATTACCCATCCTGTACCTCCCAGAGAACTCCATTACCCATCCTGTACCTCCCAGAGACTCCATACCATCCTGTACTCTCCAAGAGCACTCATTACCCATCCTGTACTTTTCCCCGAGCACCCCATTACCCATCCTGTACTCTCCCAGAGCCCCTCCATTACCCATCCTGTACTCTCCCAGAGCACCCATTACCCATCCTGATTTCCCAGAGCACTCCATTTCCCATCCACTCTCCCGAGCACTCATTACCCATCCTGTACTTCCCAGAGCACTCATTCCCATCCTGTACCTCCCAGAGACTCCCTTACCCATCCGTCCTCCCAAGCACTCCCTTACCCATCCTTACTTCCCAGAGCACTCCATTACCCATCCTTACTTCCCAGAGCACCCATTACCCATCCTTACTTCCCAGAGCACTCCATTACCCATCCTGTACCTCCCCCGAGCACTCCATTACCCATCCTGTACCTCCCAGAGCACCCATTACCCATCCTGTACTCTCCCAGAGCACTCCATTACCCATCCTGTACTCTCCCAGAGCACTCCATTACCCATCCTGTACTCTCCCAGAGCACTCCATTACCCATCATGTACTCTCCCAGAGCACTCCATTACCCATCCTGTACTCTCCCAGAGCTCATCATCACCTAACCTGTACTCTCCAGGAGCACTTCCTGTATATTTACATTCTTCCGACTCCTTTATTCTCACTCCTTTCACATTCACATTCAATAAATTCACTTCCTTCTTACTCACCTCCTTCATACTCTTTGCCTTCATTCTAAATCCCATCACACCACTTCCTTCACACATAATTCCTTCACACACAGTCACACTCACTCTTTTCACTCATTTCCTTCATGCTATCTTCTGGTGCAACACTCCTCATTAATCTCATTATTACTTCTCCCAAGAATGAAATTCCGCGAGCAATTCATTATCTCCATTCAACAATTCCTGAAAATATTCTCTTTGTCTTTCTAGAACGTCTTGTCCCACATGTTTCGTAGCCTACTGAAACATATTGCGATAAATGGCAATATCCATATATGACAGTTGATCACAACATAGCATCGGAGACATTAACAAAGACGTACTGGCCAGGTTGTAGCAGCCACCTACAAATTACTTTTCACAATGTGATCGCGTCTCCCTAGTAGCTAGCTGTTGTTTTCATCTCCGATAGTTTTTTGTTGTTTGTTTATGTGAGCGCATTTATAAACCTGTGTTTGTTTTGCAATCACAAAAGACGAGTAACGAAACAAATAATAATATTTATCACATTTTTCATGGAGGTGGATAATTAGATTAAGAATCGGTCAGTAATTTACACACAATACAACGTTCACACATGCGCTTATTCTGTTACGTAACTGAAAAAAATATATATTAATATAGATACATACCGTGACATAAGTAGGACTAAAAGTTTCATAGAATAACGGTATCTGGTTGTCTTGGTGTACGTTCATGTCTGTCTTCAAGAGTGTAATTACTGGACACAAATTTCTTTGTGTCCCCTCTTATAATTCCTCCACCACTAAAGTATCGATCATAGTTGGAAAAGACATAATTCCCATCCAGCAAGATCACCTGGAACCTCCGGAAAGTGGGGAAGGCGAGACACATCCAGTAGACAGACGGACGAATTCCTGGACACAAGAGGATCACCTTTGTGAAGGAGAGACACTGAGAGATGGGTAAGGGGCGCGCGCGCACACACACACACACACACACATGGTGGCTAGCACTCTTCCTTCACGCACGGAGGGCCGGTTCACCGGGGGCCGAAACATTTCGAAGTGTTTCGTTACACACACATACATACAACAGGCCTAGTGTCTAATGACATGGCCTGGACAAATGGTAACTAACAACACACGCACAGGATGTTCCAGAGAGGGAACACAGAAACAAGGGGACACAACTGGAAGCTGAAGACTCAGATGAGTCAAAGGGATGTTAGGAAGCACTTCTTCAGCCATAGAGTAGTTAGGAAGTGGAATAGTCTAGCGAACGATATAGTGGAGGCGGGAACCATACATAGTTTTAAGACAAGGTATGATAAAGCTCATGGAGCAGGGAGAGCAGAGACCCAGTAGCGGACAGCGAAGAGGTGGCCAGGAGCTGAGTCTCGACCCCTGCAACCACAATTAGGTGAGTACAATTAGGGGAGTACACACAGGGTAGGTGGTATACAATTTGAATGTCTGTCTACAAAATCCTGTATTTATAATATGTAAAGTTATTATAGGAGAAATTGTAGAATAATGAAATGGAGAGATAATATTTACCTAGAGTATCAGAAAACCTTTACTAGTGCTGTCAGAGATACAAAGATCACTGGGATATATGCTGTAATACCTGAGATATAAATGTTACGCTTATAAATAATAACACCAGAGGTACAAAGATCACAATGTAATAGTAAAATTAGAAAAGCAAATACCACTCTCTTTTTTTAGAAGTTCCAAGAAAACAAAGATAACTCCGTTATGTATAGAAATTTTGAGATATAAATGTTACGTTATATTACATATTTACACCGGTGATACGAAGATCACAGTGTTATACACAATAACACTAGCAATACAAAGATCACACTGTTTTACATGGCATCAAAATTGATAAAGAAGTTATACAAAGAAACAGGAGTGAAAATGCAGAAAAACTCAAACAAGAGCATAAAAAGATATAACATTTAAATAGACGACTAAAATAAACAATAAGTGGCCTCACCATGGTGGTCTAGGTAGAGGAGTTCTTCTCTTCTGGCTGGACTATGTTTCTAGCCTGCCCGGGCGGGTGTTTTTACTGGGCGCAGATTTCTGTGTGTCCTCCCCAGTAATTACATCTTCTCGTATATATTGATATTTAAACACTTGTGTTCTAATATCATAGGTAGGCTGGACTCCATGGTGTTGCTGCATTTGACAAGTTAAGTTCCTCTCTGAGGAAATGCTGTGTTTGGGGTTCACAGCTCTCAACGTCCCCCTCAAATGATAGAGTTTAATTCCGGTTTTTTTCTTTTATTATATGATAATATTTTGCTAAATGAGTGTAAGTGTAGAACACATGTTCACACATTGTCAAGGAGTGTAAACACTGACTAATAGAACCGTTGTAACATGAAAAAAATGTTCTGAAAAGTGTCTCAATAATTGTACTCTGCATTGTCTTGTTTCAAGGAAAATGTTATAAGTAATAATGATACTCATAACGAGAGATGATAATATTACTGAGAGCCGTTGTGTTGTAGTTAATTAACACTGTTAAACATTACTCAAGTATTATACATTCATTTCTCTGAATCACTTAAGAGCAATTATTTAACTACAAATCTATTTAGAAATAAATTTAAAAATTTTCTTTGAAAGCTTTTTAAAACCTGTTTCTCATGAATAGCTATTTGTCTGCACTTACAAGTACGAGGGAACATTCAGTCTGGTGAATGTCATCACTTACAAGTACGAGGGAACATTCAGTCTGGTGAATGTCATCACTTACAAGTACGAGGGAACATTCAGTCTGGTGAATGTCATCACTTACAAGTACGAGGGAACATTCAGTCTGGTGAATGTCATCACTTACAAGTACGAGGGAACATTCAGTCTGGTGAATGTCATCACTTACAAGTAGAGGGAACATTCAGTCTGGTGAATGTCATCACTTACAAGTACGAGGAACATTCAGTCTGGTGAATGTCATCACTTACAAGTGCGAGGAACATTCAGTCTGGTGAATGTCATCACTTACAAGTACGAGGGAACATTCAGTCTGGTGAATGTCATCACTAATAAGTACGAGGGAACATTCAGTCTGGTGAATGTCTGCACTTACAAGTACGAGGGAACATTCAGTCTGGTGAATGTCATCACTTACAAGTACGAGGGAACATTCAGTCTGGTGAATGTCATCACTTACAAGTACGAGGGAACATTCAGTCTGGTGAATGTCATCACTTACAAGTGCGAGGGAACATTCAGTCTGGTGAATGTCATCACTTACAAGTGCGAGGGAACATTCAGTCTGGTGAATGTCATCACTTACAAGTGCGAGGGAACATTCAGTCTGGTGAATGTCATCACTTACAAGTCGAGGGAACATTCAGTCTGGTGAATGTCATCACTTACAAGTACGAGGGAACATTCAGTCTGGTGAATGTCACCCATCAATTCAATAAGTACAAGTGGAGAACATTCAGTCTGGTGAATGTCTGCACTTACAAGTACGAGGGAACATTCAGTCTGGTGAATGTCATCACTACAAGTACGAGGGAACATTCAGTCTGGTGAATGTCATCACTACAAGTACGAGGGAACATTCAGTCTGGTGAATGTCATCACTTACAAGTACGAGGGAACATTCAGTCTGGTGAATGTCATCACTTACAAGTGCGAGGAACATTCAGTCTGGTGAATGTCATCACTTACAAGTGCGAGGGAACATTCAGTCTGGTGAATGTCATCACTTACAAGTACGAGGGAACATTCAGTCTGGTGAATGTCATCACTTACAAGTACGAGGGAACATTCAGTCTGGTGAATGTCATCACTTACAAGTACGAGGGAACATTCAGTCTGGTGAATGTCATCACTAATAAGTACGAGGGAACATTCAGTCTGGTGAATGTCTCACTACAAGTACGAGGGAACATTCAGTCTGGTGAATGTCATCACTTACAAGTACGAGGGAACATTCAGTCTGGTGAATGTCATCACTAACAAGTACGAGGGAACATTCAGTCTGGTGAATGTCATCACTTACAAGTACGAGGGAACATTCAGTCTGGTGAATGTCATCACTTAGAAGTACGAGGGAACATTCAGTCTGGTGAATGTCATCACTTACAAGTACGAGGGAACATTCAGTCTGGTGAATGTCATCACTTACAAGTGCGAGGGAACATTCAGTCTGGTGAATGTCATCACTTACAAGTACGAGGGAACATTCAGTCTGGTGAATGTCATCACTAACAAGTACGAGGGAACATTCAGTCTGGTGAATGTCATCACTTACAAGTACGAGGGAACATTCAGTCTGGTGAATGTCATCACTTACAAGTACGAGGGAACATTCAGTCTGGTGAATGTCATCACTTACAAGTACGAGGGAACATTCAGTCTGGTGAATGTCATCACTTACAAGTATGAGGGAACATTCAGTCTGGTGAATGTCTTCACTTACAAGTACGAGGGAACATTCAGTCTGGTGAATGTCATCACTTACAAGTACGAGGGAACATTCAGTGTGGTGAATGTCATCACTTACAAGTACGAGGGAACATTCAGTCTGGTGAATGTCATCACTTACAAGTACGAGGGAACATTCAGTCTGGTGAATGTCATCACTTACAAGTACGAGGGAACATTCAGTCTGGTGAATGTCATCACTTACAAGTATGAGGGAACATTCAGTCTGGTGAATGTCTTCACTTACAAGTACGAGGGAACATTCAGTCTGGTGAATGTCATCACTTACAAGTATGAGGGAACATTCAGTCTGGTGAATGTCATCACTTACAAGTATGAGGGAACATTCAGTCTGGTGAATGTCATCACTTACATGTATGAGGGAACATTCAGTCTGGTGAATGTCATCACTTACAAGTGTGAGGTAACATTCAGTCTGGTGAATGTCATCACTTACAAGTATGAGGGAACATTCAGTCTGGTGAATGTCATCACTTACAATAACGAGGGAACATTCAGTCTGGTGAATGTCATCACTTACAAGTACGAGGGAACATTCAGTCTGGTGAATGTCATCACTTACAAGTACGAGGGAACATTCAGTCTGGTGAATGTCATCAAGTAAAAGATTCACATAAGATTTAGTGATGTTAGGTAAAAAGGACACAGGTGCCACTAACAAGTCACTTCATTGTAACAACGTTTCGCCCTCCAGGAGCTTTGTTAAGTCAATACAAATAATACAACGACACAGAGGCTGTATTTAGCCTCTGTGTCCTTGTAGTGAAAGAACTACTGGTGAAGGTTGTGGTAGTTGTGGTGGTAGTGGTGGTGGTGGTTGCAGTAGTAGAGGTAACTCTTGGTTACTATGTAATTGCGGAGTTTATTGTTTTAAGGGAAACTCGTCCTAATACTTAAGGGATGGGTGAGCTGCCTTTATCCTGCTTAATAATATCTAAAATAGCTATTACAGATAACTCAAGTCATTTTCGTCTCTAATCATTATTTCAGACAATATTATAGAGAATAAAGACAACTTCGTAATCTCTGAAATATTACCACCAGTTATCCTTATGCTTTACATTCATACATTTTATGCTATAATACTTAACTACATAAAACTATTTGTGGTTAAGACAACGAAGATATTCTTGTAAATCATCTTAATAAACACTTTGTGTAATTATAATTAATTATTTAATAATTCTCTTAGTTTTCACATATACACTTTTCTCACCTCTTCAGTAATGACATAAAAACATTCACCATCACAGATACAAAACAAAAACTCTCGGTGATGAAAATAAAAACTGTCAACTTAGATGATTCGATCTCTTGTCAATAAGAATTTTGGTGGTCACTGCCACAACCTGGCCAGTACCAGTGTTGGTGGTGGCTGCCACAACCTGGCCAGTACCAGGTTGGTGGTGGCTGCCACAACCTGGTCAGTACCAGTGTTGGTGGTGGCTGCCACAACCTGGCCAATACGACTGTGTTGGTGGTGGCTGCCACAACCTGGCCAGTACCACTGTGTTGGTGGTGGCTGCCACAACCTGGCCAGTACCACTGTGTTGGTGGTGGCTGCCACAACCTGGCCAGTACCACTGTGTTGGTGGTGACTGCCACAACCTGGCCAGTACCACTGTGTTGGTGGTGGCTGCCACAACCTGGCCAGTACCACTGTGTTGGTGGTGACTGCCACAACCTGGCCAGTACCACTGTGTTGGTGGTGACTGCCACAACCTGGCCAGTACCACTGTGTTGGTGGTGGCTGCCACAACCTGGCCAGTACCACTGTGTTGGTGGTGACAGCCACAACCTGGCCAGTACCACTGTGTTGGTGGTGGCTGCCACAACCTGGCCAGTACCACTGTGTTGGTGGTGACTGCCACAACCTGGCCAGTACCACTGTGTTGGTGGTGGCTGCCACAACTGGCCAGTACCACTGTGTTGGTGGTGACTGCTACAACCTGGCCTGTACCACTGTGTTGGTGGTGGCTGCCACAACCTGGCCAGTACCACTGTGTTGGTGGTCTGCCACAACCTGGCCAGTACCACTGTGTTGGTGGTGGCTGCCACAACCCTGGCCAGTACCACTGTGTTGGTGGTGACTGCCAACCTGGCCAGTACCACTGTGTTGGTGGTGGCTGCCACAACCTGGCCAGTACCACTGTGTTGGTGGTGACTGCCACAACCTGGCCAGTACCACTGTGTTGGTGGTGGCTGCCACAACTTGGCCAGTACCACTGTGTTGGTGGTGACTGCTACAACCTGGCCAGTACCACTGTGTTGGTGGTGGCTGCCACAACCTGGCCAGTACCACTGTGTTGGTGGTGGCTGCCACAACCTGGCCAGTACCACTGTGTTGGTGGTGGCTGCCACAACCTGCCAGTACCACTGTGTTGGTGGTGGCTGCCACAACCTGGCCAGTACCACTGTGTTGGTGGTGGCTGCCACAACCTGGCCAGTACCACTGTGTTGGTGGTGGCTGCCACAACCTGGCCAGTACCACTGTGTTGGTGGTGGCTGCCACAACCTGGCCAGTACCACTGTGTTGGTGGTGACTGTCACAACCTGGCCAGTACCACTGTGTTGGTGGTGGCTGCCACAACCTGGCCAGTACCACTGTGTTGGTGGTGGCTGCCACAACCTGGCCAGTACCACTGTGTTGGTGGTGGCTGCCACAACCTGGCCAGTACCACTGTGTTGGTGGTGGCTGCCACAACCTGGCCAGTACCACTGTGTTGGTGGTGGCTGCCACAACCTGGCCAGTACCACTGTGTTGGTGGTGGCTGCCACAACCTGGCCAGTACCACTGTGTTGGTGGTGGCTGCCACAACCTGGCCAGTACCACTGTGTTGGTGGTGGCTGCCACAACCTGGCCAGTACCACTGTGTTGGTGGTGGCTGCCACAACCTGGCCAGTACCACTGTGTTGGTGGTGGCTGCCACAACCTGGCCAGTACCACTGTGTTGGTGGTGGCTGCCACAACCTGGCCAGTACCACTGTGTGTTAATGTACTGTGATGTAAGAATCTTAACATATATTACACACTGAATGTTGTGGTGCACTATGTTGCAGAGATATATGACACAAACCAGTAAGTAATGAAAAGGACATAATTGTAGAAGGACACTATTGAATGAAGAAGTTTGTTTCACAGATGAAAGTTCCTCTCTGTTATTAAGTGTTTTTTCACCACCAACGTTGTGTTGTGATGTGTACAAAGTCTCTCTGCTACACTGTATGTAACGCGTTTACAACCAGTTAAGACAATTTTTATCCCTAAAATTTAGAATAAAGTAAATTCAACATATATTCGCTGAGAAACACCTCTTGGGAGTATTATTATTATTATTATTATTATTATTATTATTATTATTATTATTATTATTATTATTATTATTATTATTATTATTATTATTATTATTATTAACAGTTATAAAAAGCATATGTTAAAAAATATTTATTATTATTACTAATTTAGTTAATATTCGAAGAGTTTTGGATTCTCATTATAAAAATGTCACTCATGTCACTCACAACATCCTGGAGGTCATGTCACTCACAACATCCTGGAGGTCATGTCACTCACATCCTGGAGGTCATGCCACTCAACATCCTGGAGGTCATACCACTCACAACATCCTGGAGGTTGTTACGCCCCTCGTTTATAGACCCTCTGGGTCAAATATTATCTATGTGTAACAGGCTTTTTTCACTTAATATTATATTATCTCTAGCCTCATTAGTAGCTAAAATGAGGATAGAGTACTTTATAATATTATCTGGCCTTAATTTAATTAGCTGTGTATATAGATAGGATGTTTTAAGGTTTTAAACTACGGGTACAGTCATTATCTACCCGGCGGTGATTTAGTCGCTGACCCTCTTTCCGAGGTGAAGACAGCTTTAGTCGTCGGCTATAGGTCAGTTCATTCTGGCCCCTGGACAAGACAGTGTCTAGCCGTGGAGCTCATATTTAGACTCCAATCGAGAGTACGGTGAACTCTTGGGGAATTCGGAGGACCCCTTGGACGGAGATCTTTTGGGCTGAGCGAGTGGTTGGAAATATCAGTATTGAAAATACTATGTGGATAGTTTGTGAATTTAACCACCCTGCTGTTATAAGGGCCTAGGTGATAAAGAAAATAAGTTTGTGTTCGGTGTCATGACTAAAGATTCTTAGAGATGAGTCACTGGCCGGTTCAGGCGGTAGTGTAATACAGTATAATTTATAGAGGGAGTATTACGACCCTCTTACTGTTATTAAACCTCGAAAAGTTTAAAGGTCGTCAGGACTGATTGTGATTATTTAATCTGGAACTATTACGTTCTCAGGTATTTATCTTTTGTGAAGTGTATCTGTATTACTCATAGCAACCATTTGAGTACTGTGTTTTAAATTCTATATAAGTTACCTAGTATATTAAGAAACTTAGTAAAATATTGAATAAAAACTTGAAAATACGGTGTAGAGGTTATTTCTCCCAGATACAACTTTAAAGAAGACATTACCTCATTTCCTATTGTTACTTTGTTCCTTAAGGAACTAGAACGAAGCAGCGTACTGTAAGCCAGAAAGCTTCTTCATCGAGATGACCAGCGCCTATGAAAATGTCCAAGGAAAAGGTTCAGATGGCGATGAAACCTTATTTTCAACCGGGAACATCGGGATAGACGAGTCTCGAGTTGTGGAGATCAAGGCGTACCGAGACACTGGGAGTTACCTTACGCTCTTGAGGAAAGGTGTCTGCCTTTAACTGACCTAACTTACACCAGAATGGACGTACTCCTAGAAGCTTATGGTGGAATGTTTCTAGGTCCCTCTTCACAAGATATACCTGAAGGTTGAAGGCTACGAAGGGTACGCTGCTGTGGGTATTTCGGAAGGTTTCCCGCTCAAATCAGTAGATCTGCTGATAGGGAACGATTTAAGCCAGGAAGGAATTAACAAAGAGCCCGTGGTCATAAATAACGCTTCGAGTGATAATTATGCGCTTGAAGTTTGTGGAAAGGAACCTCTTTATTCCTCTCGGAATCGTCACTAGAGCCATGGCCCAGTCCCGATATTCTTCTCCGGGGAGGAGAGAAGATCCCGTGGATATTGGATTAGATTTGTTGTTCAGTGAGACCCATCTACCTACGTCCAAGGTTATAGAACCCGCTGTGTTGTCGTCAAATCTGGAATCCTTGGGCGTTAAGGTCCTTAGAAAGGAAGATTTGATACAAGGACAAAGGGAAGATCCATCTCTAGTAGAGATAAAGAGGTTGGTGGTGATAGAAAACGAAGCTGAAAGTCTAGAGGACTGTTTTACTATCAGGGAGAGGTCTTGATGAAGAAATCACGATCAGAGGTTCACCAGATGACGCTTCTCCAAGGGTAAGACATACATTGGTTCTGCCGGCTGCTTTCGAGAACTTGCCCTGAGTGTTGCCCACAACAGTCCTATGGGGGGGCATCTGGGCATAAGGAAGACAATAGGAAAATTGTCTAGATACTTTTACTGGCCGAAAATGAGAGAGACAGTAGCGGATCACTTACATCATTGTCGAGTATGCCAAGTGGTAGGCAAGCCCGCGCATACTCCACCTCCAGCTCCACTTATTCCCATCACATCAGAAGGAGAACCATTTGCCCGCCTGATTATTGACTGTGTGGGCCTCTTCCCAAAACCAGGCTTGGGAACCAATTCCTGTTTACCATCATGGACTCTGCGACCAGGTACCCAGAGGCCATACCTATGAGAAGGATAAATGCCAGGACCATAGTGCGAGCTTTGGTCAGGTTTTTCTCTCATGTTGGGTTGCCCTACGAAATCCAGTCGGACCAGGGTTCCAATTTTACCGCAAAGGTCTTCAAAGAAGCCTTGTCGCGCCTGGGAGTAAAATCTCTACTGGCCACCAGTTATCGACCCCAATCCCAGGGAGCCTTAGAAAGGTTCCATCGTACCCTGAAGACGATGCTGCGCTCTTATTGCGAGCAGTTCAGCAAGGATTGGGACGAAGGTCTTCCCTTTCTCCTCTTAGCAATAAGAGAAAGTGAACAAGAGAGTCTGGGTTACAGCCCATTTGAGCTGATATACGGCCACGCTGTACGCGGTCCCCTGGCCGTGTTGAAGGACGTCTGGACTGGGAACACTGAACCAACTTTACGAGTCTCCCCTGATTTGATGCGAGAACATCTAGCCTTTACAAGAAATTTAGCCTCAATGAACTTAGCTAAAACCCAAACTACGATGAAGGAACGTTATGATAAGCGTGCAGCTCTGCGCTCATTCCGTGCAGGAGACAAAGTTCTAGCACAGAAGTTAGTCCCCGGACACACCTTGCAGCCGAGATATGAAGGACCGATGGAGGTGGTTAAAAGGTTGAGCGAAGTGAACTACCGAGTACGAACACCAGGAAAGAGGAAATCAACCCATACCTACCACATTAATCAGCTAAAACAATACTATGGGGAACCTGTTCCCACCACTACTGTCCTCTCGGTTCCTGAAGAGGAGGATTGCTCAAGAGGGATAGAACTTCGCCTCCAAAATTCAGAAGTATTACAAGATTTAGACGCTTTCCTGAGTGGTCTTAGCGCCGACAGAGTGAAAGAGGTTAGGAACCTAATAGAGAAGTTCCCATCGCTGTTTGGGGACGTTCCCAAACGCTGTACTTTGGGAACCCATGACGTTAAGGTTCGAGGCGCCACCCCAATTAAGCAAGCACCATACCGTCTAAGTCCAGCCAAGCAAAAGATTTTGCAGGAAGAAATAGATTTTCTGCTATCCCACGGACTAATTGAACGTAGCCAGAGTCCATGGGCTTCTCCCTGCATATTAGTCCCGAAGTCGGACGGGACATATCGGATGTGCACAGACTATAGGAAGGTGAACGCCGTGACAGTGCTGGATGGTTACCCGTTGCCACGTGTGGACGACTTGATTGACCGGGTATCCGGAGCAAAGTTTGTAAGCCGTTTGGACCTGCTGCGAGGTTACTACCAGGTGCCTCTGACTTCACGCGCCCAGGAGATTTCAGCTTTTGCTATACCTGGGGATTGTATAACTATCTAGTGACCCCTTTCGGCCTCTGCAACGCGGCTTCCACGTTCCAACGACTAATGAACCAACTTACCCACGGCCTGGAAGGAGTGGAAGCCTACCTAGATGACTTAGTGGTTGTCAGCAATGACTGGGCGTTACATCTGTCCCGTCTAGAGACCCTGTTTCAAGAACTAGAGAAGTATAATTTCACGGTTAACCTAGCAAAATGCAAATTCGGACAGGCTACGATAAAGTACTTAGGTTTTAAGATAGGGCAAGGTAGAGTAGCACCTTTAAATGCAAAGATAAAGGCCATCTCGGACTTTCCGATACCGCAGGATAGGAAAGGAGTTCAGAGATTTTTAGGCATGGCCAGCTATTATAGGAGGTTCTGTCCGAACTTCGCACAAGTGGCAGCTCCACTCTGTGAACTCACTAGTTCTAAAGTCAAGTTTAGTTGGTCTGCAGAATGCGATTTAGCCTTCCAAAGGTTAAAGCGTTTACTTAATTCTAGCCCAGTTTTGTGTAGCCCCGATTTTGACATCCCCTTTTTTCTGCATATTGATGCCAGTAGCTATGCCGTCGGAGCTGTGTTGTTGCAGCCGTCGACAACCTCTGATATTCTCCATCCCATAGCTTATTATTCCTCTAAATTAAAGTCCCATCAAAGAAGTTACGCCACGGTAGAGAAGGAAGCACTAATCTTAGTATTGGCACTTGAGCATTTCGATGTGTACGTCGGAACTTCTCCTCATAAAGTCACTATCTTTTCAGATCATAATCCCCTTACTTTCATTAACTCCATGAAGTCAAGGAATGCAAGGATACAAAGATGGGCACTCCGTATCCAACCCTTTTCCATAAAAATATTGCATATTAAGGGAAAACATAATGTTATAGCAGACGCATTATCCGTCCTTGAGACCTTAGGTATATTAGGAATTGATACTAAGGTCTCAACCTATTTTATTTAACTCATGTTTAATTTTTCCATTTTCATCTGCAGTTGTGTGCTTGAGCTAACGATTGCAGCACTAAGAGAGGCTTGGGCCTAAGATGGTGTTAGCTGAGGTTTTATGCTTCGATTGGTCCTTCTGAGGAAACTCCCTGAATCCTGAGATCACCTGACACTGAGATAAGCCGTGAGGAGACGTTGTGGGCGTTGATATGTCCTCTCTACCTGGTCCACTCTGAGATATGAGAGTGTCATGATCAAAATTGGGATTTGAAGATTCACAAGAGTAACTGTGGAACATTCTAGGGAGAAAGACGTTACTATTTGTCGTGAAGGAGGTTCCAAATAATAATCCTGTGTTGGTTAGGAGGTGAATTATTGTACAGTTGTTCGTTTTCTTGGTGCGACATTTGGTCGAACGGGGGGGGTGTTACGCCCCTCGTTTATAGACCCTCTGGGTCAAATATTATCTATGTGTAACAGGCTTTTTTCACTTAATATTATATTATCTCTAGCCTCATTAGTAGCTAAAATGAGGATAGAGTACTTTATAATATTATCTGGCCTTAATTTAATTAGCTGTGTATATAGATAGGATGTTTTAAGGTTTTAAACTACGGGTACAGTCATTATCTACCCGGCGGTGATTTAGTCGCTGACCCCTCTTTCCGAGGTGAAGACAGCTTTAGTCGTCGGCTATAGGTCAGTTCATTCTGGCCCCTGGACAAGACAGTGTCTAGCCGTGGAGCTCATATTTAGACTCCAATCGAGAGTACGGTGAACTCTTGGGGAATTCGGAGGACCCTTGGACGGAGATCTTTGGGCTGAGCGAGTGGTCGGCGAAATATCAGTATTGAAAATACTATGTGGATAGTTTGTGAATTTAACCACCCTGCTGTTATAAGGGCCTAGGTGATAAAGAAAATAAGTTTGTGTTCGGTGTCATGACTAAAGATTCTTAGAGATGAGTCACTGGCCGGTTCAGGCGGTAGTGTAATACAGTATAATTTATAGAGGGAGTATTACGACCCTCTTACTGTTATTAAACCTCGAAAAGTTTAAAGGTCGTCAGGACTGATTGTGATTATTTAATCTGGAACTATTACGTTCTCAGGTATTTATCTTTTGTGAAGTGTATCTGTATTACTCATAGCAACCATTTGAGTACTGTGTTTTAAATTCTATATAAGTTACCTAGTATATTAAGAAACTTAGTAAAATATTGAATAAAAACTTGAAAATACGGTGTAGAGGTTATTTCTCCCAGATACAACTTTAAAGAAGACATTACCTCATTTCCTATTGTTACTTTGTTCCTTAAGGAACTCTACAGGCCTTTAACGTAACAGAGGTCATGCCACTCACACCATCCTGGAAGTCATGCCACTCAATATCCTGGAGGTCATGCCACTCACAACATCCTGGAGGTCATGTCACTCAACATCCTGGAGGTCATGCCACTCACAACATCCTGGAAGTCATGCCACTCAACATCCTGGAGGTCGTGCCACTCACAACATACTGGAGGTCATGTCACTCACATCATCCTGGTGGTCATGCCACTCAACATCCTGGAGGTCATGACACTCAACATCCTGGAGGTCATGTCATTCACAACATCCTGAAGGTCATGTCATTCACAACATCCTGGAGGTCATGCCACTCACAACATCCTGGACGTCATGCCACTCAAATCCTGGAGGTCATGCCACTCACAACATCATGCCACCCACAACATCCTGGAGGTCATGCCACTCACAACATTCTGGAGGTCATGTCACTCACAACATCCTGGTAGTCATGCCACTCACAACATCCTGGAGGTCATGCCACTCACAACATCCTGGAGGTCATGCCACTCACAACTTCCTGAAGGTCATGTCACTCACAACATCCTGGTGGTCATGCCACTCACAACATCCTGGAGGTTATGTTACTCACAATATCCTGGAGGTCATGCCACTCACAACTTCCTGAAGGTCATGTCACTCACAACATCCTGGTGGTCATGCCACTCACAACATCCTGGAGGTTATGTCACTCACAACATCCTGGAGGTCATGCCACTCACAACATCCTGGAGGTCATGCCACTTATAACATCCTGGAGGTCATGTCATTCACAACATCTTGGAGGTCATGCCACTCACAACATCCTGGAGGTCATGCCACTAACAACATGCCACTCACAACGTCCTGGAGGTCATGTCACTCACAACATCCTGGAGGTCATGCCACTCATAACATCCTGGAGGTCATGTCACTCACAACATCCTGGAAGTCATGTCACTCACAACATCCTGGAAGTCATGTCACTCACAACATCCTGGAAGTCATGTCACTCACAACATCCTGGAGGTCATGTCACTCACAACATCCTGGAGGTCATGCCACTCCTCAAATACATTAATGGTAATATTCTTTCTCTGTTACTCTACACCAAAATCTCTATACGATTTTCGTTTGAGTCAAAATAAATCAATTCAACTTTTAAGTAAGTTTCAAGCACTGAAATTTAATTTAATTAGCATTTATTAAATTACTAAAACTGCACAATGGTCTGTCAGGACTCAATTCAGCCAAATATTATCATCAGGTATACGTAACATCCTAAAAACTGAGATTAAGTTAGACATAATTTAGTGTTCAATAACATTCATAATGTAAAATATACTACAACTTATATATCGCAGAACTTGAGAATATCAGAGGCAAGTTAACCACCTTGTAGGAGCAACCAACATTTTTTTTTTTTTTTGCCAAGAGATGACGTTTCCCGAAATGGCACATTTTGTATTTGTCTCAGAAAGTTAGTTGGTGTGTGTGATGGTGAATGTTTTCCCTCTCAATATAGAGGAGGTGAGAGAAGTGATGCTGTGATGAGTGAGACGTGTGTATTATTTATGGCTACTTACTTTTCTTTAGATAATTCATGAAATTTTCCTCATTGTCTGATCCAAAAATATCTCAGACTTCCCACATTCTTACATCTCTAACAATGGAGGTCTTCAAAAAACTCTAAAACCACATTCACCATCATTTATTTTATTTTATTTTCATCTACAAGTTCTTAATTTAATTTGAATAGTCGTTTGAGAACAGTGCATGTGTAAATGTTGCATTCAGTTTGGAACGTGTGAGTGTATGTTTCTTCTAGGATTGTGTGTGTGTGTGTGCACTCACCTATTTGTACTCACCTGTTTCTGGTTGTAAGGGTCGAGTCATAGCTCCTGGCCAAGCCTCTTCACTGATAGCTACTGGGTCCTCTCTCTCCCTGCTCCATGAGCTTTAACAAACCTCGTCTTAAAACTATGTATGGTTCCTGCCTCCACTACTTCACTTTCTAGGCTTTCCCACTTTCTGACAACTCAATGACTGAAGAAATACTTCCTAACATCCCTTTGACTCATCGAAGTCTTATACTTCCAATTGTGACCCCTTGTGTCTGTGTCCCATCTCTGGAACATCCTGTCTTTGTCTACCTTGTCAATTCCTCGCAGTATTTTATATGTCGTTACCATGTCTTTCCTAACCTTCCTGTCGTCCATTGTCGTCAAGCCGATTTCCCTTAACCTTTCTTCGTAGGACAACCACCTTAGCTCTGAGACTAGTCTTGTTGCAAACCTTTGCACTTTCTCTAATTTCTTGACGTGCTTGACCAGGTGTGGATTCCAAATTGGTGCTGCATACTCCAGTATGGGCCTGATGTACATGATGTACAAAGTCTTGAACGATTCCTTACTGAGGTATCGGAAGGCTATTCTTAGGTTTGCCAGGCGCCCATATGCTGCAGCAGTTATCTGGTTGTTGTGCGCCTCAGGAGATGTGCTCGGTATTATACTCACCCCAAGATCTTTTTCCTTGAATGAGGTTTGCAGTCTTTGGCCACCTAGACTATACTCTGCGGTCCTTTTTCCCCTTCCCCGATCTTCATGACTTTGCATTTCGCGGGGTTAAATTAAGAGAGCCAGTTGCTGGACCAGGCTTGTATCCTGCCCAGGTCTCTTTATAGTCTTGCCTGATTCTCATCCGATTTAATTCTCCTCATTAACTTCACATAATCTGCAAACAAGGACACTTCTGAGACTATCCCTTCCGTCATGTCATTCACATATTGTTGTTAAGTAAAAGGACACAAATGCAACTAATGAGACATTTATTGTGGCAACGTTTGCTTCCAGGAGCTTTTTCAAGACGTAACGGCTTGAAAAAGCTCCTGGAGAGCGAAACGTTGCCACAATAAAATGTCTCATTAGTTGCATTTGTGTCCTTTTACTTAACATATTGTCGGTAATTCTACCAATATTAATACATTCACATATTCCATAAACAGCACGGGTCCTAGGATTCACCCCTGTGGAACCCCGCTCGTTACAGGCGCCCACTCTGACACCTCGTCACATACCATGACTCGTTGTTCCCTCCCTGTCAGATGTTCTCTGATCCATTGCAGTACCTTTCCTGTTATGCGTGCCTGATCCTCTAGCTTTTGCATTTAACCTCTTATGAGGAACTGTGTCGAAGGCCTCCTAGCAGTCCAAGAAAATGCAATCTATCCACCCATCTCTCGTGTCTTACTTCTGTTACCTTGCAATAAAACTTCAGTAGGTTTGTGGCACAGGATTTTCCTTCCCTGAAACCGTGCTGTTTGTCGTTTAAAAGTTTGTCTTTCTAGGTGCTCCACCACTCTCCTAACGATAATCTTCTCCATGACTTTGCATACTATACACGTCAGTGACACTGGTCAGTAGTCTAATGCCTCATGTCTGTCTCCTGTGTGTGTGTACTCACCTAATTGTACTCACCTAATTATGGTTGCAGGGGTCGAGACTCAGCTCCTGGCCCCGCCTCTGCACTGTCCGCTACTGGGTCTCTGCTCTCACTGCTCCATGAGCTTTATCATACCTTGTCTTAAAACTATGTATGGTTCCCGCCTCCACTATATCGTTCGCTAAACTATTCCACTTCCTAACTACTCTATGGCTGCAGAATTGCTTCCTAACATCCCTCTGACTCATCTGAGTCTTCAGCTTCCAGTTGTGTCCCCTTGTTTCTGTGTTTCCTCTCTGGAACATCCTGTCACTATCTACCTTGTCGATTCCCCGCAGTATTTTGTATGTCGTTATCATGTCTCCTCTAACCCTTCTGTCCTCCAGTGTTGTTAGACCTATTTCCCTCAACCTTTCTTCATAGGGCAGTCCCCTGAGTTGTGGAACTAACCTTGTCGCAAACCTTTGCACTTTCTCTAATTTTTTGACATGCTTGACCAGGTGTGGGTTCCAGACTGGTGCTGCATATTCTAGTATGGGCCTGACGTACACGGTGTACAGTGTCTTGAACGATTCCTTGTTAAGGTAACGGAACGCTAATCTTAGGTTTGCCAGTCGCCCATATGCTGCCGCGGTTATCTGGTTGATGTGTGTTTCCGGAGACGTGCTTGGTGTTATACTCACCCCAAGGTCTTTCTCCTTTGATGAGGTTTGTAGCCTTTGTCCACCTAGCCTGTACTCTGTCAGCGGTCTTCTTTGCCCTTCTCCGATCTTCATGACTTTGCATTTGGTGGGGTTAAATTCGAGAAGCCAGTTGCTAGACCAGATGTCAAGCTTGTCCAGGTTTCTTTGAAGTCCTGCTTGGTCTTCATCCGATCTGATTCTCCTCATTAATTTCACATCATCTGCGAAAAGAGACACTTCTGAGTCTATCCCGTCCGTCATGTCATTCACATATAGCAAGAATAGCACTGGTCCTAGGACTGACCCCTGCGGTACACCGCTCGTCACAGGCGCCCACTGTGATACCTCATCACGCACCATGACCCGTTGTTGTATCCCTATGAGGTATTCCCTGATCCATTCCAGTGCCCTTCCTGTTATACACGCTTGGTCTTCCATCTTTTTTACTAATCTCATGTGAGGAACTGTGTCAAAGGCCTTCCTGCAGTCCAAGAAAATGCAGTCAACCCACCCTTCTCTCTCTTGCCTTACCTCTGTTTCTTTATCATAGAACTCCAGGAGGTTTGTTACACAGGATTTGCCTTCCCTGAATCCGTGCTGTCTGGCGTTGATTATCCTGTTCTGCTCCAGATGCTCCACCATTCTTTCCTGATGATTTTCTCCCAAGACTTTGCACACTATACAAAGTAAGTGACACCGGTCTGTAGTTTAGTGCCTCTTTTCTGTCTCCTTTTTAAAGATGGGGACTACGTTGGCCTTTTTCCATATCTCAGGTAGCTGCCCAGTTTCAAGGGATGTGTTGAAAATTTTGGTAAGTGGCACACTCAGAACCTCAGCTCCTTCCCGAAGGACCCATGGTGAGATATTGTCCGGACCCATCGCCTTTGAGGTATCAAGGTCACTGAGTAACTGCTTCACCTCCCCCTCAGATGTGTGTATGCCCTCCAGCACTCGATACATCCCTTGTTGGTGACGCACCCCGTCCTGTCTACCCAACTGCCTTCCTTCCTCCACTGTGAATACTTCCTAAACCTCGAGTTGAGCTCTTCACATACCTCTTGATCATTACTTGTGAGTTCCCCATCTTCCTCCTCAGCCTTATCACCTGGTCCTTACTGTTGTCTTCCTTCTGATGTGGCTGTACATCAGTTTCGGGTCAGACTTGACTTTCGATGCTATGTCGTTTTCGTACTGTTTCTGGGCCTCCTCCGTACCTGTGCATACTCGTTTCTAGCTCTTCGACTAATCTCCTTGTTTGCTTGGGTTCTTTGCTTTCTGTACCTTTTCCATTCTCTGGCACTCTGAGTCTTTGCCTCCCTGCATCTTTGGGTAAACCAGGGCTCTTTCTTGTCTTCCCATTTATTCTTTTTCCTTTGGGTATAAACCGTTCCTCTGCCTCCTTGCACTTTGCTCTGCGTATTCCATCATTTCATTTACTGACTGTCCTTCCATTTCCTTTCCCACAGAACCTCCTGCAGGAAATTCTTCATACCCGTGTAGTCCCTCTTTTATAGTCTGGTATGTCTCTTTCAGCACCGTTTTCCCTCTCCACCTGTAGCTCTACTATGTACTCAAAGCTCAGCACCATATGGTCACTGGCTCCCAGGGGCTCTCTGTGTTATGTCCTCGATATCTGAGCTATTCAGGGTGAATACAAGGTCCAGCCTTGCTGGTTCGTCCTCTCCTCTATCTCTGGTCGTGTCCCTGACATGTTGGTGCATCAGGTTTTCCAGTACCACGTCCATCATCTTGGCTCTCCAAGTTTCTGGACCCCCACGTGGTTCTTGGTTCTCCCAGTCGATCTCTTTGTGGTTGAAATCGCCCATGACCAGTAACTTCGCTCTGCTCATGTGCGCTTTTCTTGCCACCTCCGCCAGGGTGTCCACCATTGCTCTGTTGTTCTCGTCATATTCCTCTCCTGGCCTCCTGCAGTTTTGTGGTGGGTTATACATCACTGCAATGACTATCTTGTGCTCCCCAGACTGGATGATACCTACTATAAAGTCCCTTTCTCTACACACCTAAATTCCTGCCATTTCCTCAAATCTCCAATGACTCCTACGAGCAGTGCGACCCCTCCTCCCCCTGCTCCTTCTATCTTTCCTCAGGATCTGATATCCTTGTGGGAAAATTGCGTCTGATATTGCCTCATTTAGTTTAGTTTCTTGACTGCTATGATGTCTGGGGACATTTCACCTATTCTCTCATTCCACTCTTCATACTTATTCGTGATTCCATCTGCATTTGTGTACCAAACCTTCAGCCTCGTTTCCAATACTGTGGCCCTGGGGGATCTTGGCGGGATGGGGAGGGGGTGTGGGCAGGGTTCCCATAGAGGGTTGTTGCATGGGTGGAGGGGTTGTATGGTTGGAGTGTGGGCTGATTGGGTGGGGTTTGTGATGGAGTGGGGTAGTGGTGATGATGGGTTTTGGGTTGCTGGGGTGGGGACAGGGGAAATGGTGTGTGTGTGCGATGTTAAACTATATGGTTGCCGTTGGGTTGCTGTGGTTTGAGGCCCTCCGTGAGTGCTTCCGGTGGGTGTGGTTGTCCTTCTGCTTGGGCCTGGTGCCCCCTGTACCTCGCTGTCTCCTTTTCTCTCTCCTCCCTTTGCTTTCTTATCCTCTCCTTTTGGGCCTCTCTTTCTTCCTGCGTTCTGTCCCGATCTAGGTATACATCGTGGTACTCCTGAGTCGCCCTCAGCCGTGCTTTCTCTTGCAGGATCATGGTATGGGCTGATTCTGCATTGAAGATTACTTTGAGGGGCCGATTTCTTCCCCTTGTGTACCACCCGAATCTCCGAAAAATTGTCACCTGGGACGTGTCTCCCCCTGTTGCTAGCATAATACCTATAATCCTTTCCTTCTCCTCCTGTTTCCTTCTGTCATGGGTGACCCTTCGACTTCCTTAAGGCCGTAGATAAAGATCGACTTCTCCTTTCCTCCTCCACTGTGTCTCCTTTGCCTCATCAAAGATGCATTAGCATCTTCCGGTTCTGTCATGGTTGTAGCCCCTGTGTTCCTCTGTGTGTCTGGCCTACTCATTTGCCCCTGTCCATTGCTGTATATTGTTGGGGCCTCTGCGTTTAGTGCATCTGCTGCTTTGACTACCCTCTCATGTGTTGTTACTGTGCCCTCATGCTTTGCTTCTGTGGAGCCCATCTTGTCCCTGGCTGCTTTATCTATATCCCTCTCATGTGGTGTTAGTATCCTACTCATCTTGTATCGGGCCCCACGTGTGTCTGACAGTGCCTGAGCATACAAGAGTTCTTTTTTCTCCGAATTCCCTATGACTGTGTCAGATGCCCCACTTGTGTCTGGCAGTGCTTGAGCATTCAAGAGCTCTTCTCTTTTCTCCGCATTCCCTTTGGCTGTGTCTGATGCACACGCTCCAAGCACTGATTCTGAACAGGTACTTGCATCTCTACTCTGCATCAGGCTCTGCAGCTTCACTTCTAAGATCTGGATCTTGTCTTCTGCGTTTTTGACTTGCATTTCCCATTTTCTGCTCTCCTCAGTGTGTGTGTGCGTGTGTGTGTGTGTATGTGTGTGTGTGTGTACTCAACTAATTGTGGTTGCAGGGGTCGAGACTCAGCTCCTGGCCCCACCTCTTCACTGATCGATACTGGGTCCTCTCCCTGATCCATGAGCTTTATCATACCTCGTCTTAAAGCTATGTATGGTTCCTGCCTCCACTACTTCACTTGTTAGACTATTCCACTTTCTGACTACTCTATGGTTGAATAAATACTTCCTAACATCCCTTTGACTCATCTGAGTCTTCAACTTCCAATTGTGACCCCCTTGTTTCTGTGTCCCCTCTCTGGAACTTTCGACGCTATCCACCTTGTCTATTCCACACAGTATTTTGTATGTCGTTATCATGTCTCCCTTAACCCTCCTGTCCTCCAGTGTTGTCAGTCCGATTTCCGTTAACCTTTATTCGTAGGACATTTCCTTTATCTCTAGAACTAGTCTTGTTGCAAACCTTTGCACTTTCTCTAATTTCTTGACGTGCTTGACCAGGTGTGGATTCCAAACTGGTGCTGCATACTCTAATATGGGCCTGACGTACACGGTGTATTGTGTCTTGAACGTACGTACGTACGTACGTGTGTGTGTGTGTGTGTGTGTGTATGTATGTGTACTCACCTAATTGTACTCACCTAATTGTGGTTGCAGGGGTCGATACTTAGCTCCTGGCCCCGCCTCTTCACTGACCGCTACTAGGTCCTCTCTCTCCCTGCTCCATGAGTTTTATCATACTTCGTCTTAAAGCTATGTATGGTTCCTGCCTCCACTACATCACTTGCTAGACTGTTCCAATTCCTGACAACTCTGTGACTGAAGAAATTCTTCCTAACATCCCTTTGACTCGTCTGAGTCTTCAACTTCCAATTGTGACCCCTTGTTTCTGTGTCCCCTCTCTGGAACATCTTGTCTCTGTCCACCTTATCTATTCCTCGCAGTATTTTATATGTCGTGCTCGGTATTATACTCACCCCAAGATCTTTTTCCTTGAGTGAGGTTTGCAGTCTTTGGCCACCTAGATTATACTCTGTCTGCGGTCTTCTTTGCCCTTCCCCGATCTTCATGACTTTACATTTGGCAGGGTTAAATTCAAGGAGCCATTTACTGGACCAGGCTTGTAGCCTGTCTAGGTCTCTTTGTAGTCCGACCTGATCCTCAAGTGATTTAATTCTTCTCATTACCTTCACATCATCTGAAAACAGGGACATTTCTGAGTCTATCCCTTCCGTTATGTCATTCACATATACCAAAAACATTACAGGTCCTAGGACTGACCCTTGTGGAACCCCACTCGTCACAGGTGCCCAATCTGACACCTCGTCACGTACCATGACTCGTTGTTGCCTCCCTGTCAGATATTCTCTGATCCATTGCAGTGCCTTTCCTATTACGTGTGCCTGATCCTCTAGCTTTTGCATTAACCTCTTGTGAGGAACTGTGTCGAACGCCTTCTTGCTGTCCAAGAAAATGCAGTATATCCACCCTCTCTCTCGTGTCTTACTTCTGTTACCTTGTCATAAAACTCCAGTAGGTTTGTGACACAGGATTTTCCTTCCCTGAAACCGTGCTGGTTGTCGTTTATAAGCTTGTGTCTTTCTAGGTGCTCCACCACTCTCCTCCTGATGATCTTCTCCATGACTTTGCATACTATACACGTCAGTGACACAGGTCTGTAATTTAATGCCTCGTGTCTGTCTCTTTTCTTAAAAATTGGGATTACATTTGCCATCTTCCACGCCTCAGGTAGTTGCCCAGTTTCAATGGATGTGTTGAAGATTTGTGTTAGTGGCACACACAACATCTCTGCTCCCTCTCTAAGGACCCACATAGAAATGTTGTCAGGTCCCACCGCTTTTGAGGTATCGAGTTCACGCTTCATCACCTCCTCCTCGGTTGTGTGTATTTCATCCAGCACTTGTTGGTATACCTCCCTATTCTGAATTCCTGGAGTCCTTCCTGTCTCCTCTGTAAATACTTCTTTAAATCTCATGTTGAGCTCCTCACATACCTCTTGGTCGTTTCTTGTGAACTTCCTACCTTCCTTCCTCAGCCTGATTACCTGGTCCTTGACTGTTGTTTTCCTCCTGATGTGGCTATACAACAGTTTCGGGTCAGACTTGACTTTTGATGCTATATCATTTTCATATTGTCGCTGAGCCTCCCTTCTTACTTGTGCATATTCGATTATGGCTCTTCGGCTAATCTCTTTATTTTCCTGGATTCTTTGTCTTCTGTACTTTTTCCATTCTCTATTACACTTAGTTTTTGCCTCCCTACACCTCTGGGTGAACCAAGGACTCGTTCTGGTCTTCCCATTACTTCTGTTTCCCTTGGGGACAAACCTCTCCTCTGCCTCTTTGCATTTGGTTGTCACATATTCCATCATTTCTTTTACTGGTTTTCCTGCCAATTCTCTCTCCCACTGAACGTCTTTTTAGGAAGTTCCTCATGCCTGTGTAGTCCCCCTTTTGTAGTTTCGTTTCTCCTTCCTATTCCTGCTCCCCTCTCCACTTGTAGCTCAACTATATAATCAAAACACAGAACCAAATGATCACTAGCTCCAAGGGGCCTTTCATACGTGATATCCTCGATGTCCGAACTACTCAAGGTGAATACTAGGTCCAGTCTTGCTGGATCATCCCCACCTCTCTCTCTGGTAGTGTCTCTAACATGTTGATGCATGAGGTTTTCCAGTACCACATCTATCATCTTGGCTCTTCCTGATTCAGGACCCCCGTGGGGCTCCAGGTTTTCCCAATCAATCTCCTTGTGATTGAAATCACCCATAACTAGTAACTTTGCTCTCCCCATGTGGGCTCTTCTGGCTACCTCGGCTAGTGTGTCTACCATTGCTCTGTTGCTCTCGTCGTATTCTTCTCTTGGCCTCCTGCAGTTCTGTGGCGGGTTGTACATTACAACAATTACCACCTTATGGCCCTCAGACTGAATTGTTCCTACTATGTAGTCCCTTTCGCCCATTCCATCCATTCCTTCCACTTCCTCAAATCCCCACCTGTTCTTAATGAGCAGTGCAACTCCTCCTCCCCTCTGCTCCCTCTATCTTTCCTGAGGATTTGATATCCGGGTGGAAAGATTGCATCTGTTATCATCCTGGTGAGTTTCGTTTCTGTGAGTGCTATTATGTCTGGGGATGTCTCCTTTATTCTTTCATGCCACTCCTCACATTTATTTGTTATACCATCTGCATTTGTATACCAAACCTTCAACTTCTTTTCTAAAACCGTAGTCTGGGGGGTACGTTGGGGTTGGGAAAGTGGGAGACTTGATGGGGAACTATGGGTGGTTGGTGTGAAGGTGGAGTTTGTAATGTGGGTGGAACCATTGGGTATGGCATGTGTGTTATGGGTTAGATTGTTTGGTTGCATTGGGGTTGTCCAGGTTGGGGGACATCTGAAGGTGGTTGTATTAGAGCTTCCTCCTGAGTCTGGGTTCTCCTGTCCATCTCTCTTTCCTCCTTTTGTGTGTGCGTGTGTGTGCGTGTGTGTGTGTGTGTGTGTGTGTGTTTGCGTGTGTGTGTGTGTGTGTGTGTGTGTGTGTGTGCGTGTGTGTGGTGTGTGTGTGTGTGCGTGTTGTGTGCGTGTGTGTGTGTTGTGTGTGTGTGTGTGTGTGTGTGTGTGTGGTGTGTGTGTCGTGTTGTTATACCTTTAAACCGCTTGGGCTTGCTGGTCAAGATTGCACCACTCCTCATTCCTCCCAAGGCAAACAATATCTGTCTAAGTTCCTCCCAAGTTATATCTGAATCTTCAACTCCATTATATCCCCTTTCTCCCTTCTTTCGTCAGTGTTTATGTCTTCTCTTCACCACCTCACTTGTTCTCCTTCCCTTTCCGATCATCACGCTATGATCTCACAATTTTCCCATTACCCTTGCTGTCTCCATCCCCATTGACAAGCTCCTGAGGCAGGGTCGCCCACCGAGGCAGGGTCGCCCACCGACACGAGGCAGGGTCGCCCACCGAGGCAGGGTCCAGAAGAAACATAAGTTTTTCTTTTTAACTTTAGTAATGTATACGGGAGAAGGGGTTACTAGCCCTTTGCTCCTGGCATTTTAGTCGCCTCCTACAACACGCATGACTTACGAAGGAAGAATTCTGTTCCACTTCTTCATGGAGTAATTATAATATAAGTACAAATAACAAAATACATATAAAAAGTGAGGTGTATCCCAGGTAGACTTGAACACCTGACTCGACTGTCTGACCACCTGACCCAGCTGTCTGACCACCTGACCCAGCTGTCTGACCACCTGACCCAGCTGTCTGACCACCTGACTCGACTGTCTGACCACCTCGCCTCCATCATTGTTTCTCAAATTTTCTTCAAACTTTTTGTTACCTTATTGTCAGTCATATTATAATCATAAATTGAACTGCCT
Source organism: Cherax destructor (assembly GCA_009830355.1). NCBI lineage: Eukaryota > Metazoa > Arthropoda > Malacostraca > Decapoda > Parastacidae > Cherax > Cherax destructor. The sequence goes on from WNWK01005583.1 coordinate 75,574, forward strand.
TAAGGGATTTTTGCTACACAGCGGCAACACAATTTTTCATTCTTGAATTATACGTCATCTGAAATAATATATTATTGTTCGATATATTATTGTTCAATATTTTTACAGATTTTTATATTCTCTACATTACTAATGGCATTTTCTGACAACAATGCCATAGTAATGTAAGTATAGAAGTTTATTTATTTTTATTTATTAACACATCGGCCGTTTCCCACCAAGGCAGGGTGGCCCGACAAAGAAAAACTTTCATCATCATTCACTCCATCACTGTCTTGCCGGAGGCGTGCTTACACTACAGCTACAAAACTGCAACATTAACACCCATTATTCAGAGTGCAGACACTGTACTTCCCATCTCCAGGAATCAAGTCCGGCCTGCCGGTTTCCTGAAACCCTTCACTACAACAACAAAGTCAAGTCCTAAAAACCATTTGTCTCCATTCCTCCTATGTAACACGCTCACCACGCTTGCTGGAAGTCCAAGCCCTCGCAAACAAAACCTCCTTTACTCCCTCCCTCCAACCTTTTCTAGGCTGACCCCTACCCCGCCTTCCCTCCACTACAGATTTATACACTCTCGAAGTCATTCAATTTTGCACCATCCTTTCTATGTGTCCAAACCATCTCAACAACCCCTCCTCAGCTCTCTAGATAATAGTTTTGGTAATCCCACACCTCCTCCTAATCTCCAAACTACGGATTCTCTGCATTATATTCACACCACACATTGCCCTCAGACATGACATCTCCACTGCCTCCAGCCTTCTCCTTGTTGCAAGATTCACAACCCATGTCTCACACTCATACAAGAGTGTTGGTATAACTATACTCTCATACATTCCCCTCTTTGCTTTCATGGATAAACTTCTCTGTCTCCACAAGCTCCTCAGTGCACCACTCACCTTTTTCCTCTCATTATTTCTATGATTCACCTCATCCTTCATATACCCATCTGCTGACACATCCACTCCCAAATATCTGAAAACATTCACCTCCTCCATACTCTCTCCCTCCTATCTGATATCCAATCTTCCATTATCTATTTTTTTTTGTTATCCTCATCACCTTACTCTTTCCTATATTCACTTTTAATTTCCTTCTTTTACATACCCTACCAAACTCATCCACCAACCTCTGCAACTTCTCTTCAGAATCCCCCAAAAGCACAGTGTCATCAGCAAAGAGCAACTGTGACAACTCCCACTTTGTGCTAGATTCTTTATCTTTTAACCCCACACCTCTTGCCAAAACCCGAGCATTCACTTCTCTTACAACTCCATCTATAAATATATTAAACAACCAAGGCGACATCACACATCCCTAAGGCCTACTTTTACTGGGAAATAATCTCCCTCTTCCCTACATACTCTAACCTGTGCCTCACTATCCTCGTAAAAACTTTTCACCGCTTTCAATAACCTACCTCCTATTCCATACATTTGCAACATCTCCACATTGCCCTCTATCCACCCTATCATATGCCTTTTCCAAATCCATAAATGCCACAAACACCTCTTTACCCTTATCTAAATATTGTTCACTGCAAACACTTGGTCTACACACCCCCTACCCTTCCTAAAGCCTCCATGTTCATCCGCTATCCTGCTCTCCGTCTTACTCCTAATTCTTTCAATAATAACTCTACCATACACTTTACCAGGTATACTCAACAGACTTATTCCCCTATAATTTTTACACTCTCTTTTGTCCCCTTTGCCTTTATACAAAGGAATTATGCATGCTCTCTGCCAATTCCTAGGTACCTTACCCTCTTCCATACATTTATTAAATAAAAACACTAATCACTCTAACATTTCTATCTTTATCCCATCAATCCCAGCTGCCTTACCCCCTTTCATTGTACTCACTGCCTCACGAACTTCCCCCACACTCACAACTGGTTCTTCCTCACTCCTATAAGATGTTATTCCTCCTTGTCCTATACACGAAATCACAGCTTCCCTATCTTCATCAACATTTAACAATTCCTCAAAATATTCCCTCCATCTTCCCGATACCTCTAACTCTCCATTTAATAACTCTCCTCTCCTATTTTTAAATGACAAATCAATTCTTTCCCTAAGCTTCCTCAACTTGTTAATTTCACTCCAAAACTTTTTCTTCTTTTCAACAAAATTTGTTGATAACATCTCACCCACTCTCTCATTTGCTCTCTTTTTACATTGCTTCACCACTCTCTTAACCTCTCTTTTTCTCTCCATATACTCCTCCCTCCTTGCATCACTTCTACTTTATAGTAGTATAGAAGTCTTATACTTTAAACATTGTATTTTATAAGGTTCAATAACAGTTTGATGCTAACATATTCTCAATTTACTATAAATCAGGAAAAATAATAATGCAATAAGTGAATCCTGATTTAAATTGGAAATTTTGGAAAATATCTGGAACATGTTAGGAACATGTATAAGAAAATTTCTAGGAACATGTCACGTATAGTTATATTAACTAAACTTAGTGATGGAAACACAAAGTGGGTAGACTTGTGTTACATGTCAGAAAAACTTCATCAACATCATCGAAGATATAAAGTCTGAAGCTGAAGACACGCAAACAATTTGGCTGATTTTTCATGAACATGAAAAAGCTGCTCTAAGATGCACTGTGCACACTAAGGTGCACTGTGCACACTAAGATGCACTGTGCACAGTGACAAACTTAGAAAGTGTTATGAGCTCCAGGAGAAAGTTATGAGTACAAATATTGTAAAGTTAACAATAGTTATTATAACACAAATAATTACTAGCAGTTAGTAATTATAAATAGATAATTAACCTTTACACAAACTATACGAAAGAATGCGAATGATTAGGACGGTTCACATCCACACTGTGAGATCCAGCTCTGGGGCCCTGATGGTCACCAGGTCAAACACTACCTGTCTTACTCTCGTGAGATTATTTTATTACACTTCTATTTGATGTATTTTTTTGCGACAATGTGACGAATGAAAATTAAATTAATAAACTGATATTTATAAACAATAACACTTCGTGACAAAAATGTAATCACAGCGAGTGATTTAAATTTCACTCAGATTGTGTGAAATGTTTTACTTGAAATCTTGAGTCCTGTGACTTGCTGGGTTAAGTCTAATGATTTTAAAACAGTTTGTGAGTGAATCAACAAGAAAAATATCTGGTGTTGACTGGTGTTATTGTTTATAAATATCAGTTTATTCATTTAATTTTCATTCGTCACATTGTCGCAAAAAATACATCAAATAGAAGTGTAATAAAAATAAATCTCACGACAGTAAGACAGGTAGTGTTTGACTGGACCATCAGGCCAGAGCTGGACTCATGACGGACCCGCAGAGCTGATCTCACAGTGTTTGACCTGGTGACCATCAGGGCCCAGAGCTGGATCTCACAGTGTTTGACCTGGTGACCATCAGGGCCCAGAGCTGGATCTCACAGTGTTTGACCTGGTGACCATCAGGGCCCAGAGCTGGATCTCACAGTGTTTGACCTGGTGACCATCAGGGCCCAGAGCTGGATCTCACAGTGTTTGACCTGGTGACCATCAGGGCCCCAGAGCTGGATCTCACAGTGTTTGACCTGGTGACCATCAGGGCCCCAGAGCTGGATCTCACAGTGTTTGACCTGGTGACCATCAGGGCCCCAGAGCTGGATCTCACAGTGTTTGACCTGGTGACATCGCCAGAGCTGATCCAGTGTGACCTGGTGACCATCAGGGCCAGGCTGGATCTCACAGTGTTGACCTGTGACATCAGCCAAGCTGACCAGTGATGAACCGTCTAATCATTCGCATTCTTTCGTATAGTTTGTGTAAAGGTTAATTATCTATTTATAATTACTAACTGCTAGTAATTATTTGTGTTATAATAACTATTGTTAACTTTACAATATTTGTACTCACAACTTTCTCCTGGAGTTAATAACACAACTTAAATACCCAGTAAAACAATATTTCTGAAACCTTTTTCATCACTGCTTCTTCCTTAACTTAAGACTGAAGCTTCTGTACGATTTTAATTTGTTTTAAAACTAATTAGCAGTTATGAAATAAAGGAAATTGTTGATATAATTAATGTGAACTGCACTATGGTTAGTTAGACGACAATCCACCTAGACATTATCACCATAGTGTTCCAGACAATTATGCTAACTTAGTTCCATCACAGATCACAACACAAGATCAAGAGGAAAGGAGAGGAAGAGGCGGCAGAGATCAAGTCAAGTCACGAGTGATCTGAAGATTAGAACATTTGACAATGTATTAAGAAAGACAGGAATCTACAGAAGCAACTCCAGGACTAAGAGTTATATTAAGAAAGTTGTATATGAGAGTTGATTCAACAAAACGGCGTCTTTGAAGGCTAGAAGAAGAGTAGATAATTTAAGCAGAAGACCGATTAAGGGTTAGATGCTGTTGAGGCATTAGACACAGAAGCAGCAGCAGTAGCAACAACAGCAGCAGTAGCAACAGCAGCAGCAGTAGCAACAACAGCAGCAGTAGCAACAACAGCAGCAGTAGCAACAACAGCAGCAGTAGCAACAGCAGCAGTAGCAACAACAGCAGCAGTAGCAACAACAGCAGCAGTAGCAACAACAGCAGTAGCAACAGCAGCAGCAGTAGCAACAACAGCAGCAGTAGCAACAACAGCAGCAGTAGCAACAGCAGCAGCAGTAGCAATAACAGCAGCAGTAGCAACAACAGCAGCAGTAGCAACAGCAGCAGCAGTAGCAACAGCAGCAGCAGTAGCAACAGCAGCAGCAGTAGCAACAGCAGCAGCAGTAGTAACAACAAGATAAGCAGCAACAGTAGCAACAACAACAACAACAACAATAGAAACAGCAGTATCATAAGGAAATGAAAAGAAAACAATTGATGGTCTGACCAGACTAGAGGAAGACTTAGAAGATCTAGAAGCCTCTGCTGTCTTTAGCAGGTGAAGATGACTGAGACTTTGGTGAGGAAGTGAAGGTGACTGAGACTCTAGTGAGGAAGTGAAGGTGACTGAGGCTCTAGTGAGGAAGTGAAGGTGACTGAAGCTCTAGTGAGGAAGTGAAGGTGACTGAGGCTATAGTGAGGAAGTGAAGGTGACTGAGGCTCTAGTGAGGACGTGAAGGTGACTGAGGCTCTAGTGTGGAAGTGAAGGTGACTGAGGTTCTAGTGAGGAAGTGAAGGTGACTAATGCTCTAGTGAGGAAGAGGAAACATCATGTTTACTTACAATATTTTCCACAAAACAGTGATAATATTCACTTCCAATGTTTAAATCAATTGGACTAATTGTGTCCGTCTGTATGTCAGGACAGGTTAACTTGACCTTGGCTGCCTTCAGTGTTGCAACTGTATCTCCTAATCCCCGGATCTGCACTGACTTACGCGAATCATCAAGTACCACAACTTCTACTGTCTGTTTCCTATTTCCTAGACCAACAGTGAATTTGGCTAGGTCATATGTCTGTTTATCAGAACTTTAGAAAAAGGAAGCTATATCTAACTGCATTTTGGCATGGGATTGTTTATTAATTTTCTGCAACACTGTTCTTCTTAAGAAGGACCTTTGTGAGCCTTGATCAAATAGTGTTAGCACATTGGTTTTGAGTAATTTATTAGATATCTCAACTCGAGGTATTGGGAGAGCAGTCGATTTAGACTTATCTCGCACATTTAATGCTGTTGTTTGTTGACTTCCTGTTTCTGGTGAAGTCGTCTGTTGTTCAGTACAAGTGTTTGGGCATAAAGCTGTATGATGCATACCCTTGCATTTAAAACACTTCTTCAGTGAGCATTTACCTCCCTTGTGCTCACCTAAACACTTAGTGCACCGTTTCAGCTGTTGAGCACGTTGTTTCCGTGCCTCCATTGTTGTGTATTGAATGCAATACTGTGCCCAATGTGTTCCATCACAAAGTACACATTTTGAAGTACGTTTATGTGTGACAGTCTGTTTACTGTCTGTTGTATTCACAGCTTGATAAGTGCCTACATAGGATTTTCCATTCTGTGTTTTAGCGGGAGTAGGTATACTTTTTTTATACTGAGTTGAAGGTTTGTTATTCACAGTAGGATTTGTGGATTTATCATCTTGTCTCGTTGCTTGCATGCAAGAAACTATTGCTTGTAAACCTTTGCTAATTTCTTCACAAGTGAAATAGCGTTTATTGAACATAATATTATTTAATCGTTCAATAGTTTGTGGTGAGAGCTTATCCTCCTGTACAATACCACTGATAAACCAATTACTTTGATTTATGTTATGTTTAGTGTCTAGATATCTGAGACTATGTCTAATGTGATTCTAATGACTGTAAATCTGAAAAACAATGTCTGGGTGGCTTCAAGCTTGAGATTCTGACTGCATGTCTAACCCTGGCTTTGTCAGCATCAAAGTAATTGTCTGACAAGACAAGACTACTCATCTGAGTCTTCCAGTTGTGTCCCCTTCTTTCTGTGTTCCCTTTCTGGAACATCCTGTCACTGTCTACCTTGTCGATTCCCCGCAGTATTTTGTATGTCGTTATCATGTATCCTCTGACCCTTCTTTTCTCCAGTGTTGTTAGTCCTATTTCCCTCAACCTTTCTTCATAGGACAGACCCCTGAGTTGTGGAACTAACCTTGTCGCAAACCTTTGCACTTTCTCTAGTTTCTTTACGTGCTTGACCAGGTGTGGGTTCCAGACTGGTGCTGCATATTCTAGTATGGGCCTGACGTACATGGTGTACAGTATCTTGAACGATTCCTTGTTAAGGTAACGGAACGCTAATCTTAGGTTTGCCAGTCGCCCATATGCTGCCGCAGTTATCTGGTTGATGTGTGCCTCCGGAGACGTTCTTGGCGTTATACTCACTCCAAGGTGTGAGTGTGTGTGTGTGTGTGTGTGTGTGTGAGAGAGAGAGAGAGAGAGAGAGAGAGAGAGAGAGAGAGAGAGAGAGAGAGAGAGAGAGAGAGAGAGAGAGAGAGAGAGAGAGAGAGAGAGAGAGAGATTGTGCATAATGTATGTATTGTGTCTGAGTGGAAATACATTAATGTGTGTGGAAGAATGTGAATCTTTCTCTGCCACAGAAGTGAAAGAGATTCACAAAAATAAAAAAAATCATTAATATTTATGAAAGTTTTCGTGAAGGTGGACAGACAGATTACCACACTCACACTCATCTACATGCAATTAAACTTTAATAAATAAACTTATTCAAAATCAAAATTTTCATTGTGGTGAAGCTGCGTAATGGTTACGTTTGTAGCGCAAAGTTCTGTGTCTCTCCTGACGCAAACTTTGTGTCTTTCCAATTCATTGACCCACCTGGACAACTGGTTGAGTTGAGGTTAGTTCGCTGTGTTATTGGTAAATTTGTTTATCAGATTCTCGTCCCATTTCCTTCCATCGAAACTGTTAGTACAGAGGTACTGCAGTTTGTGATTGAGTTTTGTTTATCTTGTGATCTGTCCAGGTTGGTCCTTGCCTGTGACTGTGCTACAGAGTGTACTAGTTGCTAGCAGTTGTGGTGTTGGCTGTGGTGACTGTGCTCAGCAGTGTGGTGGTCAATATGAAGATTGGTCCTCATATTCCTTGCAGTTTCAAAAGATTGTGGGAGAGACTGTTGTGGAAGATGTTGTAGGAAACTACAGCATTATATAAGAGCAATTATCAACATACAAGAATGGTAATGTAATATGAAAGAAGAGTAAATTCTCAAGCAAGAACACGACAGTAACAATTAACAACAGTAAAACACGAGGGCAGAGAAGAAACACATGAGCAATACAGTAACACAAAAACTGTACTGAAAAACACAAGAATCGTACGATAACATACAAAAAAGTACAGTAACTACAGCAACATAGATGAGAAAAAATAAATTAATCATAATATAATAATAAAATATAAATAGAAGTCCGAGATCTTCACTGAGTAACCTCTGCCTGGTGGGTTAGTTGGGTGAGCGCTTGGTCTTCTGCTGGCCTACTGTTCCAGCTGTCTTGGTGGGTGGAATTACAGGAGTGTTTCGCGTGTCCTCGTAATTCCACCCACCTGGACAGTCTCTACAGTAGACCAGCTAGACAAGACCAATTTTTCATCCAGCAAGGTCACTGGGGATGGGCCAAAAAATCGCTGACTTTGGGGAAGTGGGGAACCACTGACTTGGGGAGAGCACCAAAAAAAATAGAAAAAATAATAAAAAATGCGGAACCTGGGGAAGTGAGGAAAGAAGTTCATCTGAGGGGACACAAATGGCCTTATGGAGACACGGAACTAGGGAAAGCACCAAAAAAAATTAAAGTGGGGAGTGTGGAAGGGTTGACATCCAGGGGCCCACGGATGGAGACCTGGAAACATGATCCAGAAGAAGGTAACCAGAGAGAAGGCAAGTGATAGAGGGGAGTACCTTGGAAAAGTGGGAAAGGGAGAATACCTGAGGGGACACAGGTGGACTCCTGGACACATGGACCTGAGGGAATCCCCAAGATGGTAGAGAGTGAGGGGATGACCTAAAGACGAACCACTGGCCTCCACGTGGCAGGGTCTGGTAACTCAGAGATAACTAACTCTGAGGCTGACAGTGGCCGCATATTTTTATTTTCATTTTATATCTCCAGGCCTCCCTGACGGCAGCCAAAGTTGTATATTTCAGTGAGAGATGATATAACACACACACACACACAAACAACAACAATAACAAATTATCTAAGAAAAAAAATAAAAATAATCATCACAATAGATTCCATTTCGTAACAAAAATAAAAGTGTTTTGGTGACTGGTGCAACCTGGCCAGAACGACTCATCGTTAATTAACGTCTGTGATGCTATGTTATGTTGTGATGTATTGTGAGCTGCCTCCTGATATTGCTCCCATGGCTACACTTTCTCACCTTTTGCCAATATTATTAAATAGTTAATTAACCATTAATTTCTTAATACAATTATTGTATATGTATAATAAAATACTGCCGCCTCGACGGCACAAATAGACAATAATGTAATACGAAAACAATATGAAGAGTTTTCTAAGCAAAATTAACCCAAATTATTTTATCTCACCCAGTTATGAACTCCTTTACTATAGCATGGAACAGCTGATCTCTTCCAGTATTCACTTGGAAAACGGTAGACGAGAACTAAACAAATAAATCATTGATAACATATTCTCTGTACACATGAACATCCTCTGTCACACACTAAGACATGTGGAGAACCTGTTTAAATAACATTCAAATAACTCTGAAACCCCTTAAACCTCTCAATAATTTCATGAACATTCTAACCATCAACGAATGTATGTTAACATATAATGAGACGTACAATGACGTTAATGTTCCTGAGCCAACATCAAGAGCTCTCTTTATTGACTTTACCATCACGCACCTTCACTAAGATCCAGTAAACCCACACCACTACCTACCCTGCATCTGGGTCAAGACCCAGCAAGGCCACACCAGTAAACCACACCACTACCTACCCTGCATCTGGGTCAAGACCCAGCAAGCCACACCAGTACAACCACACCACTACCTACCCTGCATCTGGGTCAAGACCCAGCAAGGCCACACCAGTAAAACCACACCACTACCTTCCCTGCATCTGGGTCAAGACCCAGCAAGGCCACACCAGTAAAACCACACCACTACCTTCCCTGCATCTGGGTCAAGACCCAGCAAGGCCACACCAGTAAAACCACACCACTACCTTCCCTGCATCTGGGTCAAGACCCAGCAAGGCCACACCAGTAAAACCACACCACTACCTACCCTGCATCTGGGTCAAGACCCAGCAAGGCCACACCAGTAAAACCACACCACTACCTACCCTGCATCTGGGTCAAGACCCAGCAAGGCCACACCAGTAAAACCACACCACTACCTACCCTGCATCTGGGTCAAGACCCAGCAAGGCCACACCAGTAAACCACACCACTACCTCCCTGCAGCTGGGTCAAGACCCAGCAAGGCCACACCAGTAAAACCACACCACTACCTACCCTGCATCTGGGTCAAGACCCAGCAAGGCCACACCAGTAAAACCACACCACTACCTACCCTGTAGCTGGGTCAAGACCCAGCAAGGCCACACCAGTAAACCACACCACTACCTACCCTGCATCTGGGTCAAGACCCAGCAAGGCCACACCAGTAAAACCACACCACTACCTACCCTGCATCTGGGTCAAGACCCAGCAAGGCCACACCAGTAAAACCACACCACTACCTACCCTGCATCTGGGTCAAGACCCAGCAAGGCCACACCAGTAAAACCACACCACTACCTACCCTGCAGCTGGGTCAAGACCCAGCAAGGCCACACCAGTAAAACCACACCACTACCTACCCTGCATCTGGGTCAAGACCCAGCAAGACCACACCAGTAAAACCACACCACTACCTACCCTGCATCTGGGTCAAGACCCAGCAAGGCCACACCAGTAAAACCACACCACTACCTACCCTGCATCTGGGTCAAGACCCAGCAAGCCACACCAGTAAAACCACACCACTACCTACCCTGCACTGGGTCAAGACCCAGCAAGGCCACACCAGTAAAACCACACCACTACCTACCCTGCATCTGGGTCAAGACCAGCAAGGCCACACCAGTAAAACCACACCACTACCTACCCTGCATCTGGGTCAAGACCCAGCAAGGCCACACCAGTAAAACCACACCACTACCTACCCTGCATCTGGGTCAAGACCCAGCAAGGCCACACCAGTAAAACCACACCACTACCTACCCTGCAGCTGGGTCAAGACCCAGCAAGGCCACACCAGTAAAACCACACCACTACCTACCCTGTAGCTGGGTCAAGACCCAGCAAGGCCACACCAGTAAAACCACACCACTACCTACCCTGTCTGGGTCAAGACCCAGCAAGGCCACACCAGTAAAACCACACCACTACCTACCCTGTAGCTGGGTCAAGACCTGGCACTATCTTCCCTGAACTCTCCTTTGATCAAAAGTTCTTCTCTTACTTTATTCCAACTTTTAATCCATCCATCAACATGGTCTTAACCATTTTTGCTATGTGGTCAATTAATAAAAGTAATTAATAATAATATTATTATTATTATTATTATCATTATCCCACTGTACAGATGAGTAACACACCTTTACCTTTATTATCATGTTATTTTTGAGCAATATAACAATCAAAACTGAACAATGTTTCTATGGAAGACGGTCCAGGAAGGACGGTCCAGGAAGGACGGTCCAGGAAGGACGTCCAGGACAGGACGGTCAGAGGATGGTCTCAGGAAGGACGGTTAGGACGGTCAAAGGACAATTGTCTGTTATCTTTGATTATGATCTTGTGATTTGTTGCAGGAGGGTTACTGTGATTTTTGTTTTGCATATAAAAAAACACATTTTCCCAAAAAGATTAATAAAATTCCAGAAAAAAATAAAGAGGTGACCAGTATAAACATTCTTGATCAGGAGATGTCTGAAACTCACTTCTTTATAATTATAATATTTATAACACAAAGCTGAGAGGTGGTGGCCAGACTGTGGGAGGGAAGGTCGGGGTTTTAATGGTACTCACCTCCACCCTACATATGTCTTCATATTGTCTTTTTTATATTTTTCTTTATATTTGTGTATGTTATATAATTTAAATTTAAATAATAATATCCTAAATAGAATACATAATAATATACATTCATTATTACATGTCAACTATTTTAGCATTAATAATCAAAGAAACAATGTGATGCTTTCACTTGTCAAGAATGATGTGTATGTCTCAGTGTATATACACTGAGAGATGTGTATGTCTCAGTGTATATACACTGAGAGATGTGTATGTCTCAGTGTATATACACTGAGAGATGTGTATGTCTCAGTGTATATACTAGTGTATAGATGTATGTCTCAGTGTATATACACTGAGTGTTAATTTGGTCTCGTTTTAAAGACTAATGTACTTTATTGATGGTTTAAATATTACTTGAAGTATTAAAGACCATAGTGTAGTTGATAAGTTATAAAACCCATGAAGTTACCATCACAATGATCTTGTGGAAGATGAAATACTGAGGAGAACTTCAGCTCTCTTGAAGTTCATTCTTCCTTTCATCACATAATATTGTGCTGTATTTTTCACAAGCTGTTAAAACTTTTATTCATTATATGCTGAAGAGTTTAGAGATCTCTAAGTTTATAGTAAGTTAAAATCTTAAAATAATGTTTACATTGCAGATAAAGAAATAATGTGAGAGTTAATAATGGTGGGAGTCAGACTGTCGACTTCACAAGAAAATACAATAACCAAAACACAAACTACATTAAAAACAACATTAAAGAAAACCTGTAATTAATTCATCACTTATGAAAGACGTGACTTTGGTCTCAGTGACGATTCTGGTCGCAGGTAACATTCATTAAATAACTCTCCACTGCAGACAATACTAATTAAAATATCATAATATATATATGACTACAGAGTGGTAGTACACATATGGTTCACATGTACAGCAACCGGAAATACAAATGAAAAGATGGAAGAAAAATAAAATCCAGACTACCACTTATAGTCTCCACTTCTGGAATACCTAATGAATTAGGCGGGTGAGTGAACCCTTTATAAAGACCAGAGACTGACCTCCCAGTGGCCGGGTTTGGTAGATCAGAGGTGAACTATAGGTAAATGTGTAAGGTGCACTGCAGGTGAACATGCAAGGCACAATACAGGTGAAGGTGCACAGGTGGAGTCCTTTATATTAAAGAACTCTGAGAGTTCTTTAAATATTCTGTGATAATGTGTTCTTCACTCACATACACTCTCACTATGAAAAAGTGTGATAATGTGTTCTTCATTCACATACACTCTCACTATGAACAAGTGTTATAATGTGTTCTTCACTCACATACACTCTCACTATGAACAAGTGTTATAATGTGTTCTTCACTCACATACACTCACTATGAACAAGTGTTATAATGTGTTCTTCACTCACATACACACTCACTATGAAAAAGTGTGATAATGTGTTCTTCACTCACATACACTCTCGGATAACAAAATAATTTCAAGTCATAAAAATAAATGAGGAAAATGAACTCTTACATTTGAGGGGGACGTTGAGAGCTGTGAACCCCAAACACAGCATTTCCTCAGAGAGGAACTTAACTCTTCAAATGTAGCCTCCCCATGGAGCATTACCCATATATGATATTAGAACAAATGTTTTAATATCCTTATATACAGACAGATGTAATTACAGAGAGGGACACACAGAAATCTGTGCTGTGTAAATACATCCACCCGGGTAGTCTGGTACCGTAGTCCAGCCAGAAGAGAAGAACTTCACGTCCGGTTAGACCACCATGGAGAGGCCAATTATTTTAAAATTTATTCTCCTATTTATATGTCATAGTTTGTAATCTGTTAAAATTAATTTTATGCATGTTTCTGTTTATAACATCGTCGTCTTTGTGTCTTCTGTGATAACATGTATAACAGTGTGGTGTATGTATTTATGGTGCTACTATGTATAACAGTGTGATGGATGTATTTATGGTGCTACTATGTATAACAGTGTGGTGTATGTATTTATGGTGCTACTATGTATAACAGTGTGATGGATGTATTTATGGTGCTACTATGTATAACAGTGTGATGTATGTATTTATGGTGCTACTATGTATAACAGTGTGGTGTATGTATTTATGGTGCTACTATATATAACAGTGTGGTGCATGTATTTATGGTGCTACTAAGTATAACAGTGTGGTGTATGTATTTATGGTGTTACTATGTATAACAGTGTGGTGTATGTATTTATGGTGCTACTATGTATAACAACGTGATATCTGTATCTCCAGTGTTAACGTTATTATGGTGGGCAAAATATATAAGAATCCTAACGATACAAATAATGTATATTTGTACCTTATTTGTATTGTTAAGAGTTAAGTAAATAATGAATCTGAATGTCACAGGAATTCAGTAAGAAACAACAATTACAAGGTGTGAATAGAAGTACTGAGTGTGTAAGTGAAGAACACATTATAACAGTGTTAATGAGTGCTGAGAGTGTATGTGAGTGAAGAACACATTATAACAGTGTTAATGAGTGCTGAGAGTGCATGTGAGTGAAGAACACATTATAACAGTGTTAATGAGTGCTGAGAGTGTATGTGAGTGAAGAACACAATCTAACTATGTTAATGAGTGCTAAGAGTGTGTGTGATCAGTCTCAGCACTGTTATAATGTGAAGAACACATTATAACAGTGCTGAGACTGATCAAGTTATGACTTGATAAAGTTTATTTTCGTCACCATTATAAACTGTCCATCACACAGCGTATTTCATCAGATATTAATGTTTGGTAATATAGGTAATATTACTGGTACCTCATGTGTTGTAGGCAGTTAACATTATAAATCATTCTTCAATTGTTCAACAAACATTTCTCTCTATAACCTGAGAACATTAAACTAGAAGATCAGTTAGAGATAACTGATCTTCATAACGTTTATATGTTTCAATTAAAGTTCATCAATGGTTGTTATGTATGTATAAGCATTCGTGTGTGTTTACATGTGTCAGCAAACATTCGAGTGTGTTTACATGTGTCAGCAAACATTCGAGTGTGTTTACATGTGTCAGCAAACATTCGAGTGTGTTTACATGTGTCAGCAAACATTCGAGTGTGTTTACATGTGTCAGCAAACATTCGAGTGTGTTTACATGTGTCAGCAAATATTCGAGTGTGTTTACATGTGTCAGCAAACATTCGAGTGTGTTTACATGTGTCAGCAAACATTCGAGTGTGTTTACATGTGTCAGCAAACATTCGAGTGTGTTTACATGTGTCAGCAAACATTCGAGTGTGTTTACATGTGTCAGCAAACATTCGAGTGTGTTTACATGTGTCAGCAAACATTCGAGTGTGTTTACATGTGTCAGCAAACATTCGAGTGTGTTTACATGTGTCAGCAAACATTCGAGTGTGTTTACATGTGTCAGCAAACATTCAGCTTCTTGAATCTTAACAAGTCAAAGAGTCGAAAACAGAATTAATAATGTTATTTTATACACCATTGTGCGACTAGTAATTACAATAATTGATCTCAACATGAGTTACTGTAATTTCTCACATAACTTCCTTTGCTATATTAAATTACAAAGTATTCATTTTTGAAAAAAATAAGTGATGCTTTGTGCCATTTAATAAGGTGAAGAAAAGACATTCTTTACCGGACAGTCTTTTGATGGAACAACGTTTCGATCTATGTTGATGTTTGTCCAGTGACTTGGTCAATCACTGCACTCTGTGGCAATGTGTGCTAATGTACTCTACACTCCCACACTCACATAGTATTCTTTAACAAGGTGTAATAATGTACTCTGCACTCTCAAACATACTTAACACTCTTTGACGATGTGTAATAATGTGCTCAACACTCCCACACCCACTCAACACTTTTTAACAATGTGCAATAATAAGCTGTACACTCACACACTCACTCGGCTAACAAAACAGCTTCGTATCAGAAGACAAAAAGAGCTGTTATAGTACATTTGAGGGGGACGTTGAGAGCTGTGAACCCCAAACACAGCATTTCCTCAAAGAGGAACTTAACTCTTCAAATGTAGCCTCCCCATGGAGCAATACCCATATATGATATTACAACAAATGTAATATCATATATACAGACGGATGTAATTACAGAGAGGGACACACAGAAATCTGTGCTCTGTAAATACATCCACCCGGGTAGTCTCGTACCGTAGTCCAGCCAGAAGAGAAGAACTTCCCGTCCGGTTAGACCACCATGGAGAGGCCAATTATTTTAAATTTCATTCTTCTATTTATATGTCATAGTTTGTAATCTGTTAAAATTAATTTTATGCATGTTTCTGTTTATAACAACGTCGTCTTTGTATTTTCTGTGTTAACATGTATAACAGTGTGGTGTATGCATTTATGGTGTTACTATGTATAACAGTGTGATCTCTGTATCCATAGTGATATTATGCATAACTTTATTATAGTGGACGAAATGTTCTTATAATAAAGTTACTTCACGATGTATAAGAATCTCAATGATACAAATAATGTTTGTTTATTTGTACCT
This sequence comes from Cherax destructor, assembly GCA_009830355.1. Lineage (NCBI taxonomy): Eukaryota > Metazoa > Arthropoda > Malacostraca > Decapoda > Parastacidae > Cherax > Cherax destructor. The sequence goes on from WNWK01005583.1 coordinate 91,652, forward strand.
TATTTGTATTGTTAAGAGATAAGTAAATAATGAATCTGAATGTCACAGAAATTCAGTAAGAAACAACAATTACATGATGTGAATACTGAGTGTGTATAACAGTGTTAATAATACTGAGTGTGTTGTGAGGGCAACTTCAATCAGCACTGCCAATATATGATATAACACAAGTGTTATGATATCAGTATATACAGGTAGATATAATAACAGGGGAGGACACAAAGAAATCTGTGTGTGGTCCCATGTTATTACATGTGATCATTGTATCTCTGTAAACCTGGTCCAGCCAGAAGTGAGGAACCTCCCAGCCAACCACACCAGCTGTTTTTCATCTAATCCTTTTATTTATGCGTTATATATATATATATATATATATATATATATATATATATATATATATATATATATATACAAATTGTGGGACCCATAGCCTCGGAGAAGTGGATAAAAAGGCTTCAAGAAAGAAAATTTGGATTTCTTCCTGATGCCATTTGAATATTCCACTTCCCCTACCACCCCATCTTTTTTTTTTTTTTTTTACCAATAGGTATATTTTATTACATAATATGGTACAAAAGATTTAAGAGATACATTGTTGATATAAAGATGGCATATACAGTACACGAGGTGTGAGAGATACATGTCTAGTACATATTGTTACATGTTTGTCACTGATTATAATGCGAAAATCTCATCCAGCTCTTCCGAGCTGGGGCGCGTGCCAGAATACATGCATTACCCTCTGAACAGCAGCGCTGAGTCGCTGGAACAGAAAACTAGCTGCCCTGGGATCCCTAGTTACCCTGTTGAGTCTTTTCCCCATCTCCTTGAGGAACTTAGATGCACTCTTTCCCCATGAGCCAAGGGTCTCTGAGCCTATGGGAACAAACATATAATGATGGGCAAGTTCTCCATATTTTCTCGACTTCTGGGACTCCCTGAAGGTGGCAGCTGCCCCTCCTTCCTCCCTGGTGTATTGGAGATAGGTATCAGCCAAGGTAGATGCACATGTGTAGTCCCACACCACCTGCTTGCCGTCTGTCCAGGCTTGAAGGGTGATACCATCTGGACGCTTTTGGCTGCCATCAGATCTGCATAGTTGGGGTGGTTCCCTTACTGCTGGGCATCCGGCTGTTGTGAGGCTCCTCTTGATAATGTTATTAACCTCTTCATGTCTTGCAATCTTTCCTCGGATTTACGACACACAAGACCATGGTACCCGAATCGGTCTGCCGCTTCACTGCCACAAATACACCTGTGTTCGGCGAGAATAGGGGCGGCAAGTCGAAGGGTAACACCAATGCGGATGGTCTGTGGGTCGAGGCGTGTGCCAAGGCTGGAGTTGGGAACAGCCAAAAAAAAATCCCCTGCATGAGGAGCTCTCACTGCAAGGAGGCGGGCTCTATCCTTCCCTGACACACTCTGAAGCATTGCTGAGGCTATATTCTCTACTATTGGGCCATCCCAGTGCGACTGTTTGTAGTTGTTGGGGGAAGCAGGCCTGGTTTCAGAGCCTGTTAGATTATCCCATATCCTGGCTCCATCAACGAACTTTTGGTCATGGATTCCAATCGTGTCCCTAAGATGTTCAGGGAGAATTGCTGCTACAAGCCCTCTGGATGCAATGCATGAAGACAGGAAAGCAGGTAGAGCAATCTGAGATGACTTGCGGACACCAATGCCTCCTAGTCTGACTGGGAGTGTAGCTTGGTCCCACTGCCCATCTTCTAGAGTAAGGTTAAGTACTTTAGTAAAGATCTGCCTCAGGATACTGTCATATTCGTGCAGTATAGGGTTATCATATGAAGGAGCACATCTTAGGAAATATGTCAACCTGGGCAGACTCAAGCATTTTGTGAGAAGGTACAAGGCATCATGGGTGTCAAGATTGCCTATTCGTTGTTCCATTCTCCTCAATTCTTCCAGTTTCTTCCTGAGAATTGTGTCAATGGCATCGCTTCCCAGATGTGCTCCAAGCAAGACACTATTAGTAGGGGCAATGACTGTTGCTCCTGGTAGTTTTGATATCACTGCATCTATCACTTGTTGATTGACTGAGATGATTTCACATTTGGATGGATTCAGGATGAGACCCATTTCCTGTCCCCGTGTCATCACTTGTGTAAGATCATCTAGAAGGTACTCCTTTGTACCTGCTAGTGTGCCATCATCCAGGAACCAGATGTTTAGCTCACTGGTCAGTCTGACTGTGATTTCCCTAACTGCTATACAGAAGAGAAATGGTGCGAGAGGGTCCCATTGCTGGACACCCTGTGATGATGTGATTTCATGCTCGCCAAACAGGAGCATTGATATCTTGCTATATCCAGCTGAAACAAAAGGGAAGAGACCTGGGAAATGTTCTTGAACAGCTGCTAATACTACGTCTCTTTTCAGGAGATTAAATGCATTCTTGAAATCTAATTTAACCACTGCGTTGTCCTCAGGCAGGTTGTCGATATACGCCCTTGTTGCATGAACCGCTGCTTCACTTCCTTGAGAGATCCCAAAGCCAAGCTGGTTTGGTTGAAGCATGATGGCTGCCTCTGCGCGAATACTTCTGACAGCAGCTTTAGAAACGAGGCGGCGAAACGTGTTGCCCACTGCGATTGGCCTAATTCCTCCATCCTTCTTTTTAAGGGCACAAAGTGATGCTCCAAAAAAGAAAGGTTTAATCTCGTCAGGAATCAGACCAGCCAAGGAATTGTTGACGAACCTTGTGATCTCTGAAAGCAGTGTCTCTGCAATCTCCCCAATAACTGGATTAACCATTTCCTTTAAATGCTGTGGCCTTATTCCAGTGTAACCCCCAGCAGAGCCGGACGGGAATGACATTATTGCTTTGTAAATGTCCGAGTCTTGCACAATCAGTGGTTCCACAGTGGGGACAGAGGTGTTGGAACTGTTGGTACCCCTGGTTTCCCTGGCAGGGTGCTTTCCTCTAAGTGCTTCAGCAGTGTCAGCATCCCTGGGGGCAACTGTATCTTCACTGGTGATAATTCTGATTGCTCCCACAGTGTTGCCCTCTTCAATTTTCTTGCTCACTTGGACTCTGATTTTTTCGCTGTCAGTGGAGTGAGTGGGGTTCTGCCTCTCCCATTTTTGTATTGATGGGGAAGGTGAATGAGGTTATCAGCTCTAGGAAAGTCTCTTAAGGATTTAATGATCATTGAGGCTAGCCTCTTTCCCCTTCTTTCCGGCACAGCTAAGCAGACATTACCAAAAAGTAGCAAGTTGTGCCATGCCTTGATGGTTGGTGGAGCATTTAGGATAGCAGAACCATCGTTTACTTTTATTAAGAGGTCCGTAAGTTTCCCAGCTGCGTGTGGACGGGCTGCTTTGGGAATATATATATATATATATATATATATATATATATATATATATATATATATATATATATATATATATATATATATATATATATATATATATATATATATGCTAGGAATTCGCAAGAGCAGGCGAAATATTCACAAACACTGATCTCTGCGACGGAGACTCGAACCTCCCATGAAAGGACGCAGTGCTTGACCGACACTGTCACCTATCACCTAGCGATAAGCGCAGATTCAGGCAGGTTTACAGCTTTTCACTATCCTGCATGCATCGATCCAACTAGAGATTTTACAATGCATTGTAAAAATCTCAGTTGTCGATCATGCAGGGGATGAGATGAAAGCTGTAAGCCACGCCTGAAATCTGGCTGCCTTGGATCAACGTCTAGCGTGAGCTGGATGCCAAGGTATTGGACCAGTGTGCAGTGGCAAAGCACTGCGTACCTTGTCATGAGGTTCAGGTTCGAGTCTCCGTCGGCCAGAGATCAGTGTTTGATATATATATATATATATATATATATATATATATATATATATATATATATATATATATTTTGTTTTTTTTGGCTGTTGCTATGTATAACAGGGTGATCATTGTATCTGGTGTTAAATAACAAAAAAGGCACAATACCGTGACTGGAACAATACACACACAACCCGCACATATAAAAAGAGAGGAGCTTACGACGACGTTTCGGTCCGACTTGGACCATTTACAAAGTCACACTAACACGAAGGACAGGTGGAAGGGGTATTTATAGGCAGGCAGACAGGGGAGGGCACAAGAAAGTGGTGGAGGGGTAATGGAGGTAGTAGTGCAAGTGGTAGTGGTAGTAGTAGTAGTGGAGTCTAGGAAAAGAGCACTGCAATGAAGCTGGCGGCCCGCATAGGGTAAGAACAAGAACACAGGCAAAAGAAAAGAAAGAAAACCCAGAGGAGAAAGGAGAAAGAGGAGAAGGGGGAAGAGATAGAAGGGGAAGGAATCAGGTTAAGTCACGGGTGTTCTGAAGTTTGGATCATTTAACAATGTAATGGGAGAGGAAAGCATCTACAGAGACAAAGCCAGGGCTAAGATTCATACAGGGAAAGTTGTGTATAAGGGAGGATTCAACCAGACGGCGACTGTGAAAGTTAGACGTAGGGTAGACAGTTTTGCTCTTCTCGTGTTCATTATATGTCCAATGTACTTATCGCCAGACCGTGAGATGAGAATGCAGGTTACAATGAACCACACAGGCATTGTTGATGTCCATTTCATATTTTTCCTGGAGGGATTTCTGCGAATCTCGGGCTGTTTCACCAGCACAATTTCTTTTATATCCCTTACATGGAAGACAATAAGCTCATGCTCTGTCTAACGTTTAAGGGAATTTGAAGTTTAAGAAAATCCTTTACAGGTGTTTAAGGCGAAAACTAGAGTCATGTCAGCTTTATAAGGGCATCATCATTGTCCTGCGAGGAGAACGAGTCCCTAGTCAGTCCCAGTTAAAACTATGATTGATGTGTATGTGTAGACCTTTCAGTGTACAGGATCAGATGAGACTGAGGGGAAATATCAGGGTGGAGAATGCATCTTCAATGTTTCTGTTTCATATATAAAACTTTGTCTTTGCATTGATTTGAGGTCCTGTTAAGAGTAATAATATAATCCCTCATCCATGTTATTTGGTTTTCTGTAGACCTTGTGGGTCATGGTGTTGTAGACCTTGTGGGTCATGGTGTTGTAGACCTTGTGGGTCATGGTGCTGTAGACCTTGTGGGTCATGGTGTTGTAGACCTTGTGGGTCATGGTGTTGTAGACCTTGTGTGTCATGGTGTCGTAGACCTTGTGGGTCATGGTGTTGTAGACCTTGTGGGTCATGGTGTTGTAGACCTTGTGGGTCATGGTGTTGTAGACCTTGTGGGTCATGGTGTTGTAGACCTTGTGGGTCATGGTGTTGTAGACCTTGTGGGTCATGGTGTTGTAGACCTTGTGGGTTATGGTGTTACAATCTTTTTTGAGTAACATCAAGAAAGACAAGGAATAATGATTCTCCTTCTTTAGAGGTGAATTTGATGGAATTATTCACCTGTTAAGTTAATCATTGAATTCACTACAGTTGAAATGTTGAAATGCAGTATTATTTAATAACTCATACCATGAAGGGAATGTAATAGATCTATAAAAAAAAAAAAAAAAGATTTTTTCAAAATTTTAAACTTCATCAAATCATAAAACACAACAGGAGTTTAAAACATTCGAAGTAAAGGATGTAACTAATTCTTTGTTGGAAAGACAGACTTGAATTCCCGCATGCTTTAACAAAATATGATCAGAAAATGTGACAAATAAATCCTTGAAACCTGTACATTATGTAGGTAAAAGCACATTCGATTTATCTTGAAAGTGACATGTGAAAACGAATGTGTCTGGAAGTAACTATCAGTTTTATCGAAACCATTGAACAGTCCAGGGATCAAAACAGGAAACAAACAAACAAAAAATGCTTTGATCTGATGGTCAGATCTCAGTTGTGACCTCTCCTGGTAACACATGACCTCTGTCGTCACAGACATATACCAAACCTGACCTGACCTTCGGTATTTACATACTTTACAAGTCCATTTTTGGATGAAAACTGTTTAAAGTTTCTTTCAGTTTCCTTCCCAAAAATAGTAATAACTCTACCTCACTTCCCATGATTTTATTACCTTCATATTTCTCAGTACACAGTCACAGGCACAGTCACAGGCACAGTACTTTATCCACATATTTTAATCATTTGTTATTAAGAGGAAAAAATGTTTTTGAGTTATCTAGTTTCAAAATTGTCGGGGAAATTGTTCAGCACAAGCAATAAATTGTTCAGCATAAGCAATAAATTGTTCAGCACAAGCAATAAATTGTTCAGCATAAGCAATAAATTGTTCAGCACAAGCAATAAATTGTTCAGCATAAGCAGCATAAATTGTTCAGCACAAGCATAAATTGTTCAGCACAAGCAATAAATTGTTCAGGACAAGCAATAAATTGTTCAGCACAAGCAATAAATTGTTCAGCACAAGCAATAAATTGTTCAGCACAAGCAATAAATTGTTCAGCACAACAATAAATTGTTCAGCACAAGCAATAAATTGTTCAGCACAAGCAATAAATTGTTCAGCATAAGCAATAAATTGTTCAGCACAAGCAATAAATTGTTCAGCACAAGCAATAAATTGTTCAGCACAAGCAATAAATTGTTCAGCAAAAGCAATAAATTGTTCAGCACAAGCAAAAATTTAAATTGTTCAGCACAAGCAATAAATTGTTCAGCAATAAGCAATAAATTGTTCAGCACAAGCAATAAATTGTTCAGCACAAGCAATAAATTGTTCAGAACAAGCAATAAATTGTTCAGCACAAGCAATAAATTGTTCAGCACAAGCAATAAATTGTTCAGCACAAGCAATAAATTGTTCAGCACAAGCAATAAATTGTTCAGCACAAGCAATAAATTGTTCAGCACAAGCAATAAATTGTTCAGCATAAGCAATAAATTGTTCAGCATAAGCAATAAATTGTTCAGCACAAGCAATAAATTGTTCAGCACAAGCAATAAATTGTTCAGCACAAGCAATAAATTGTTCAGCACAAGCAATAACTTGTTCAGTACAAGCAATAAATTGTTCAGCATAATCAATAAATTTGTTCAGCACAAGCAATAAATTGTTCAGCACAAGCAATAAATTGTTCAGCACAAGCAATAAATTGTTCAGCACAAGCAATAACTTGTTCAGTACAAGCAATAAATTGTTCAGCACAAGCAATAAATGCTTGACCACAACCATGCTGAGTTCTTTAAATAAAATTTTCCATTTAACGCAAATTTTCATTTGTCTATATAATTAAATAAATTCAGTAAAAAAATTGTTATTTGATGAATAATCATATTTTGTGAGTTTTCAACAAGGAAGACCAAGATATCCAGCTATCCAGAGGCTGTGTTGTGTCAACAAAGCTACGTAGCTTCCAGAGGCTGTGTTGTGTCAACAAAGCTACGTAGATATCCAGAGGCTGTGTTGTGTCAACAAAGCTACGTAGTATCCAGAGGCTGTGTTGTGTCAACAAGCTACGTAGATATCCAGAGGCTGTGTTGTGTCAACAAAGCTACGTAGATATCCAGAGGCTGTGTTGTGTCAACAAAGCTACGTAGATATCCAGAGGCTGTGTTGTGTCAACAAAACTACGTAGATATCCAGAGGCTGTGTTGTGACAACAAAGCTACGTAGATATCCAAAGGCTGTGTTGTGTCAACAAGCTACGTAGATATCCAGAGGCTGTGTTGTGACAACAAAGCTACGTAGATATCCAAAGGCTGTGTTGTGACAACAAAGCTACGTAGATATCCAGAGGCTGTGTTGTGACAACAAAGCTACGTAGATATCCAGAGGCTGTGTTGTGTCAACAAAGCTACGTAGATATCCAGAGGCTGTGTTGTGACAACAAAGCTACGTAGATATCCAGAGGCTGTGTTGTGACAACAAAGCTACGTAGATATCCAGAGACAGTGTTGTGTCAACAAGCTACGTAGATATCCAGAGGCTGTGTTGTGTCAACAAAGCTACGTAGATATCCACAGGCTGTGTTGTGTCAACAAGCTACGTAGATATCCAGAGGCTGTGTTGTGACAACAAAGCTACGTAGATATCCAGAGGCTGTGTTGTGACAACAAAGCTACGTAGATATCCAGAGACAGTGTTGTGTCAACAAGCTACGTAGATATCCAGAGGCTGTGTTGTGTCAACAAGCTACGTAGATATCCAGAGGCTGTGTTGTGACAACAAAGCTACGTAGATATCCAGAGGCTGTGTTGTGTCAACAAGCTACGTAGATATCCAGAGGCTGTGTTGTGTCAACAAGCTACGTAGATATCCAGAGGCTGTGTTGTGTCAACAAGCTACGTAGATATCCAAAGGCTGTGTTGTGTCAACAAGCTACGTAGATATCCAGAGGCTGTGTTGTGACAACACAGCTACGTAGATATCCAGAAGCTGTGTTGTGTCAACAAACTATGTAGATATACAGAGGCTGTGTTGTGTCAACAAGCTACGTAGATATCCAGAGGCTGTGTTGTGACAACAAGCTACGTAGATATCCAGAGGCTGTGTTGAGTCAACAAAGCTACGTAGATATCCAGAGGCTGTGTTGTGACAACAAAGCTACGTAGATATCCAGAGGCTGTGTTGTGACAACAAAGCTACGTAGATATCCAGAGGCTGTGTTGTGACAACAAAGCTACGTAGATATCCAGAGGCTGTGTTGTGACAACAAAGCTACGTAGATATCCAGAGGCTGTGTTGTGACAACACAGCTACGTAGATATCCAGAGGCTGTGTTGTGACAACAAAGCTACGTAGATATCCAGAGGCTGTGTTGTGACAACAAAGCTACGTAAATATCCAGAGGCTGTGTTGTGTCAACAAAGCTAAGGACCTTCCAGTCAGAAGCCATGTTGAACAATAACAGCTTTTCCATTAATTCCACATTGCTTTTAATGTGAGAACTAAAATGTGTAATTATAAAGTAAGTGTTTTACCTAGTCTTCTTTAACAGTGTTGGCTACACAAGACACTCTCACTGAATTTAGTTATTTAGACTTTTAATGCTTATGAGTATTTACTAATAAGAGAATGGTTAAATGGTTCAGTAATATAAATACTGGAGTCACTAAGAAGTTCTTTCATTTTACTCTCGAGAATTTTTTTTTCAAAATAACCACTGGTATGGGATTGTCAGGTGGGCTTTACACTGGAGATTAAACCTGATCCAAGGCGCTTTGTGACACAGGCAGATTTAACGCTTCCCTATAATAAAATAATCGAGGTTTAATTTATGTTGATTACTATTAGGAAGAAATTTTGTTCATTAACTCTTGCAATTAAGATTATATTTTCTGCTTATTGAGCACAGTTTCTTTTGCCTATTGAGCACAGTTTCTTTTGCCTATTGAGGACAGTTTTGTTGCTTATTGAGCTCAGTTAATGCTGCTAACTGATCACAGTTTTGTTGCTTATTGAGCTCAGTTAATGCTGCTAACTGATCACAGTTTTGTTGCTTATTGAGCTCAGTTAATGCTGCTAACTGATCACAGTTTTGTTGCTTATTGAGCTCAGTTAATGCTGCTAACTGATCACAGTTTTGTTGCTTATTGAGCTCAGTTAATGCTGCTAACTGATCACAGTTTTGTTGCTTATTGAGCTCAGTTAATGCTGCTAACTGATCACAGTTTTGTTGCTTATTGAGCTCAGTTAATGCTGCTAACTGATCACAGTTTTGTTGCTTATTGAGCTCAGTTAATGCTGCTAACTGATCACAGTTTTGCTCAATTATTGTCGAGGAATACATACTGGAGAGTCCAGCATCAAGACTGTGCAGTAATTAAATGAAACTAGACAGAAGACGTAAGTACAGTCAGTTTCAGAAGAAATTTCGACAATCTTAGTTCATGTATTTACAAATAAAAATTATTTTAATTTTCATTCAGAAAAATAAGAATTGCCAGTTTGTGGAAATGTTACGTTTCAGTGATTTAACGAAATTGTGAGAACGATGGTTTACTAGATGAACTGACAAAGGAGCAGTCAAGGGAACTGTCAAGGGAACTGTCAAGAGAACTGTCAAGAGAACTGTCAAGGGAACTGTCAAGGGAACTGTCAAGGGAATGACCGACGGTGAATGTTATAATCAAGACACGTGCAAAAACTGAGTATCTTTATTGATGAAACGTTTCGTCAGATTCAGCAGCAGCAGCAGCAACAGCAGCAGCAGCAGCAGCATCAGCAGCAGCAGCAGCAGCAGGTGTAGTAGCGAGATAACAATGATGTTATCAGTTCATCAACCTTGGATAAAAACATTTGAGGTGGTCAGTCCCTCAGCCTGGAGAAGACTTCACCTCCATACCATGTTGGAGCTCAACCTTATTATACACAATTTTCCAGTTATGTGTCAACATCTACAGCGACCAGCAAACTGTTTTCCCATCCAACTACACTACATTTTTATGCCCTTTTTCTTCCACCTATAACAGGAATGGCAAACATCCTCTCAAAATTGCGTTTTGGAAACACATGACTGATATGACTCACGAAATCGTAATGACACGATTGCAAACAAACCATACCACGGGTGGGGTTCGAACCCGCGGTCAGAGAGTCTCAAAACTCCAGACCATCGCGTAAGCCACTGGGCCAGCTAGCTTCAATAAGATTCATCCAACTAGGTATATTTCTACACCATAGGAAGGTTAGCATAGGCACCACTGTGTCCACAAATGCAAGTTTTTACAGACGAATCTCCCGCTAGCATGGCCGTGACGAACTCTAGCTCAAGTCCTCTTCAAAGCATTTGTGGACACAGTGGTGCCTATGCTAACCTTCCTATGGTGTAGAAATATACCTAGTTGGATGAATCTTATTGAAGCTAGCTGGCCCAGTGGCTTACGCGACGGTCTGGAGTTTTGAGACTCTCTGACCGCGGGTTCGAACCCCACCCGTGGTATGGTTTGTTTGCAATCGTGTCATTACGATTTCGTGAGTCATGTTGACGGCTTTGAAGGGGACTTGAGCTAGAGTTCGTCACGGCCATGCTAGCGGGAGATTCGTCTGTAAAAACTTGCATTTGTGGACACAGTGGTGCCTATGCTAACCTTCCTATGGTGTAGAAATATACCTAGTTGGATGAATCTTATTGAAGCTAGCTGGCCCAGTGGCTTAGGCGACGGTCTGGAGTTTTGAGACTCTCTGACCGCGGGTTCGAACCCCACCCGTGGTATGGTTTACATGACTGATACATGAGTACCTCAGAGAGGAAGAATTTAAAAAAAAAAATCTTATGAAATGATAGAGAATCTTTTCCCGATGGTAATGACACCAAAAGTTCGAAATTTGATGAAAAACTTACGGAATTGTGCTACCGCGAAGTTAGCGATCTCGCCGATATTTACGCATCGGCGATTTCGCCCACTTTTAGCCCTATTTTCGGCCAGTTCCATTGTTCCAGTCGACCAATCTCATAGTTATTTCTTTAGAACTCCATTTGTTTTATCGTTCTATCGATTGAGTACAAGAACCTTCCCATTTTCCGATTTCAACTACCCAATAAAGTGGTCAGAAATTGGCAATTTGGCCAATTTCACGCAAATTAAAAAAAGATGCCAATTTCAAAATAGGGTCTAGAATGAACAATGTAGCCATTCTAGACGAGACCAAGCTGCCACACAGCTCGGCCACCAAAGAGAGGCTAATTAAGAAATATTTTGGAAATCCTTTTAAATTACACTATGAATTTATACTTAGTACGATTTTTTTTACTTATTTAGCAGTTTAAAAGTATTTATGAGTGTTTTATTTTATGTCGATGAATGCCCAAGTGTTGAAAAACTTTTCCACCTCATTTTCATTTGACACTGAAAGACTAACAAGCGCTCAAACAAACACAGATATTAGTATTTTCACATATATTTATACGCTGGTTTACGGTATTTTGACGACATTCTTTGTGAAATATGTAAACATATAAAGACGAGACACGTTTGTGACACTAGTGGAGGAGAATTGTAGAAGGGAAGTATTGAATGAAGAAGTTTGTTTCTCAGGTGAAAGTTCCTCTTTGTTGTTATGTGTTTTTTCACCACCATCGTTGTGTTGTGATGTGTATAAAGTCTGTCTGCTGCACCAGAGTTAATAACACTGTATGTAACCTGTTTGGTAAATACCTGATGGAAGAATTATTGGCAAGATTCTTTTCTTAGGATTCTGTTGGTAGCATTCAAGTGTATAAGACTGAATGTTGTTGTAAGAATACTACTGGAAGGATTGTTACCAGACTATTGGTAGAAGACCTCTGGTAGGTTTCTGTTGGAAATAGTGCTGGCAGAACTCTGTTGGTAAAAGACTTTAGGTATAAGATGAATCAAGTCAGCTGGTATTATACTATCCTTTCAGAGACTTTTATTTCAGTTCTCTTCTGGTGGGAAAGACTTTTGTCTCTTTGTCACATCGCAGATATAAAATAGGTGCAGATGCTTCCTCTAATAGTGGTTCTTAACCTGGGTTCGATCGAACCCCAGGGGTTCGGTGAGTCAGTCTCAGGGGTTCGGCGGAGGTCACACACACACGATGCACCACACATCATTGTTACTCACTGTTTTCTGCATTGACAACAAAACCCTTGCCTCCAAAACTGGCAGAAGTATTAAAAATTGTAGTGGAATGTGTGAACTACGTGCGAAATAGTGCTATGAAGCACAGCATCTTCGAAGAGCTGTGTAATGAAATGGGCTCTGAATTCGAGGTACTTCTGTACTATTCTAACGAAATCGTTGAACTTCAGCAGTCAGGTTCAACAGCAGCTCTTCAGAACAACAACGCTCTCAACGTTTTGGTGTCACCAACCCGTAGCGTAGCCTCTTATTACTAAGAAAACCCTAAGATACTCACGCCGTTTGTTACAACGTATCTTTGTGAGCAATTCTTTTCGAAGATGGTAGACATCAACACGAAGAGTTGCGAAATTATATGAGAGTGGCACTTGCCAAGGTGAGAGTGGCACTTGCCAAGGTGAAGCCGCGCATTACTGAACTTGTCTCTGAAAGGTAACAGCAAAAGTCACATTGATTTGCAGTTTTGATTGAAATCATATTTTGAAGAAATCATAGTTCATTTTTGCCACTTACGAAGGTTCGGTGAATGCATGGATGAAACTTGTGGGGTTCAGTACCTCCAACAAGGTTAAGAACCACTGGGTTCAGTACCTCCAACAAGGTTAAGAACCACTGCTCTAGTAAATGAAGAATGGAGGATTTATATGAGCGAACACAGTAGAGGATGACCATTATCATTCCATGGTTGTGTCCTCTTTCGTCCGCAGAAAAACACTACTCGATGAACAGAAAACTCACAAACGTCAAACACAACGACTAATACATTCCAAGAAGGAATGGCTCCAAGTCTGGCTTGACACTAACTACTAATAAAATGGTGACCAATAGAAAATTCGCTGTACTGGACAAACTAGAGTTGGGAGGAAGTGATATTGTTCCAGAGGAAACCTGAATTAAACAACGCAGAATGATATTATGGAAAACAATGTTTTCTTTGGGAGTCGCTGGAGTTATTTTATAATATTTTTTTTTTGCTTGACTTAGTGAAAACCTTCTTGGATGTAGTAGTCAGGATGCACCACTGACCTGACCTCTTGGTTTATAGTGGAAACGTCTTGCTCTAAGCGGCTTGGCCAGCAAGTCCCTGACTGTCTTAGCAGTAGACTAGACACAGTTCTTTTCTTAACTTAGAATGATTGCTGAAATAATTGACACAAGTTGATGTGTTAGAAGCTTTCTGTAAACAGTGAGCTGGTTCTTATATTCTTGCTAGAGGTCCTTGTCTTTCCAGCTGGTGTTCGTTGTCCTTTGGTTAATGTTCTTCCTCAAGAATGTATGTCCTGTGGTTCTTTGCTTGTTCTTTCTTTGTTACCATTTTGCGATGTATGTTTTTATCCATAAGTTAGCTTCTCTTTCAGTTTTCTCCTTTATTCGCTTGTCCGAAGTGCTTATTTTCTCTTTGTTTGCTGTCCTTGTTTGCTGTCTTCTCCAGTGTATATTTTTTATGTTTGATGTCTTCTTCAGTGTATAATCCCTTGCTTGTTCTTTCTTTCCTTGTTGTTTTCCGTGTATGTTCTGTTTCGGTGTCTTCGTTCCTCTATTAGTTTTTCTTCTCTACGAGTTTTAAGTGATTATGTGATTATTAATTTCCATGGAGACAGTAAACATATTTGTGCAAAATATTGTTATTATTCAGATACATATTACTCTTCTGTTTTATCAACTTCATAAACTAGTGAACAGAAGTGATTTTATTTGTCTGTAACTTTCAGGTGTTTGTGTACAACAAGCACAGCTTTGTAAGCAGACACAAGCACAGCAGACACAAGCACAGCAGACACAAGCACATCAGACACAAGCACAGCAGACACAAGCAGAGCAGACACAAGCACAGCAGACACAAGCACAGCAGACACAAGCACAGCAGACACAAGCACAGCAGACACAAGCACAGCAGACACAAGCACAGCAGACACAAGCACAGCAGACACAAGCACAGCAGACACAAGCACAGCAGACACAAGCACAGCAGACACAAGCACAGCAGACACAAGCACAGCAGACACAAGCACAGCAGACACAAGCAGCTCTCACATATATGACGTTGCAAGTGTTTTGATTTCGCGTTTCATTTTATTATTTTTTTTTTGTAATTAACTTGAGCAATAATATCAAACCGAGAAAATATGATGATATCAATATAACAAAAAAGGCACAATACCGTGACTGGAACAATACACACAAACCCGCACATATAAGAGAGGAAGCATTGACGAGTTTCAGTCCGACTTAGACCATTTACAAAGTCACACTGTGTGACTTTGTAAATGGTCTAAGTCGACGAAACGTCGTCGTAAGCTCCTCTCTTTTATATGTGCGGGTTGTGTGTGTATGATATCAATATATTCATATTAATCTGAAATGAATTAATATATTTCATAATATATTAAATATAAAACATATTCACCTAATATTATACTTGATATTTGTATTAATTTTGTTTCATAATTATTTTTAATAATAATTTTATTTCCCTAATAAGGTAAACTTAATTTCCTTTTCTTATTATATTTATATTTCGCATAAGTTTTATAAGTTTTATAAGGGTTAATTAACATTTCGTATGTTGTATTATATATTTTTGTTGTGTTTCATAATTTGTGTTAAAGTTGACAGTAGTTATTGTACTTACAACTTTCTACTGGAGTTGACTCCAGTATGATTTTCGATGTTGCTTTATAAATCAATATAAAAGGTCACAGATTTTCCACCTAAACTACTTTATACATCAGATGATATTCATTAATGGAAGTTCATCTGATACATTAACAAGGAGACGTGTCGGCCAGGCTCTAAGATGCTATGACAGGAGACGTGTCGGCCAGGCTCTAAGATGCTCTGACAGGAGACGTGTGGGCCAGGCTCTAAGATGCTCTGACAGGACACGTGTCGGCCAGGCTCTAAGATGCTCTGATAGGAGACGTGTCGGCCAGGCTCTAAGATGCTCTGACAGGAGACGTGTCGGCCAGGCTCTAAGATGCTCTGATAGGAGACGTGTCGGCCAGGCTCTAAGATGCTCTGATAGGAGACGTGTCGGCCAGGCTCTAAGATGCTCTGACAGGACACGTGTCGGCCAGGCTCTAAGATGCTCTGACAGGAAACGTGTCGGCCAGGCTCTAAGATGCTCTGACAGGAGACGTGTCGGCCAGGCTCTAAGATGCTCTGACAGGAGACGTGTCGGCCAGGCTCTAAGATGCTCTGATAGGAGACGTATCGGCCAGGCTCTAAGATGCTCTGACAGGAGACGTGTCGGCCAGGCTCTAAGATGCTCTGACAGGAGACGTGTCGGCCAGGCTCTAAGATGCTCTGACAGGAGACGTGTCGGCCAGGCTCTAAGATGCTCTGACAGGAGACGTGTCGGCCAGGCTCAAAGATGCTCTGACAGGAGACGTGTCGGCCAGGCTCTAAGATGATCTGACAGGAGACGTGTCGGCCAGGCTCTAAGATGCTCTGACAGGAGACGTGTCGGCCAGGCTCTAAGATGCTCTGACAGGAGACGTGTCGGCCAGGCTCTAAGATGCTCTGACAGGAGACGTGTCGGCCAGGCTCTAAGATGCTCTGACAGGAGACGTGTCGGCCAGGCTCTAAGATGCTCTGACCGGAGACGTGTCGGCCAGGCTCTAAGATGCTCTGACAGGAGACGTGTCGGCCAGGCTCTAAGATGCTCTGACAGGAGACGTGTCGGCCAGGCTCTAAGATGCTCTGACAGGAGACGTGTCGGCCAGGCTCTAAGATGCTCTGACAGGAGACGTGTCGGCCAGGCTCTAAGATGCTCTGACAGGAGACGTGTTGGCCAGGCTCTAAGATGCTCTGACAGGAGACGTGTTGGCCAGGCTCTAAGATGCTTTGACAGGAGACGTGTCGGCCAGGCTCTAAGATGCTCTGACAGGAGACGTGTCGGCCAGGCTCTAAGATGCTCTGACAGGAGACGTGTCGGCCAGGCTCTAAGATGCTCTGACAGGAGACGTGTCGGCCAGGCTCTAAGATGCTCTGACAGGAGACGTGTCGGCCAGGCTCTAAGATGCTCTGACAGGAGACGTGTCGGCCAGGCTCTAAGATGCTCTGACAGGAGACGTGTCGGCCAGGCTCTAAGATGCTCTGACAGGAGACGTGTCGGCCACTCTCTAAGATGCTCTCATCAAATTGTTTTTGTCACTAAATCACATCTCCAAAACTTAATTTTTTTGGGAGAGTTTTTCTTTTATGTTTGTGATGGACAGTGATTTTTCTGTCAATTAAGACTTATCTCATTATGAAGGTTTTTAAATACTGTAACATGTATTTATTGAAAGGCTACATAATTATGCTTTTGAATGTGTTGATGATATTGTAACCACAGTGACTAACACAGATGGCAAGCAGTTCTTAATACTAAAGTATTTGTTGAACATATAACGTATAATGACTTTCCCTGTTGGAAGAATACCTCTGAAACTTCCGTAACTACTGAACCATAGTGACTTCAGTCCTGCTGCCATAGCTATTGAACCATAGTGACTTCAGTCCTGCTGCTATAGCTATCGAACCCTAGTGACTTCAGTCCTGCTGCCATAGCTATTGAACCATAGTGACTTCAGTCCTGCTGCCATAGCTATTGAACCATAGTGACTTCAGTCCTGCTGCCATAGCTATTGAACCATAGTGACTTCAGTCCTGCTGCCATAGCTACTGAACCATAGTGACTTCAGTCCTGCTGCCATAGCTACTGAACCATAGTGACTTCAGTCCTGCTGCTATAGCTATTGAACCCTTGTGACTTCAGTCCTGCTGCCATAGCTACTGAACCATAGTGACTTCAGTCCTGCTGCTATAGCTATTGAACCCTTTTGACTTCAGTTCTGCTGCCATAGCTATTGAACCATAGTGACTTCAGTCCTGCTGCCATAGCTATTGAACCATAGTGACTTCAGTCCTGCTGCCATAGCTACTGAACCATAGTGACTTCAGTCCTGCTGCCATAGCTACTGAACCATAGTGACTTCAGTCCTGCTGCCATAGCTATTGAACCATAGTGACTTCAGTCCTGCTGCCATAGCTATTGAACCACAGTGACTTCAGTCTTGCTGCCATAGCTACTGAACCATAGTGACTTCAGTCCTGCTGCCATAGCTATTGAACCATAGTGACTTCAGTCCTGCTGCCATAGCTACTGAACCATAGTGACTTCAGTCCTGCTGCCATAGCTATTGAACCATAGTGACTTCAGTCCTGCTGCCATAGCTATTGAACCACAGTGACTTCAGTCCTGCTGCCATAGCTACTGAACCATAGTGACTTCAGTCCTGCTGCCATAGCTATTGAACCATAGTGACTTCAGTCCTGCTACCATAGCTATTGAACCATAGTGACTTCAGTCCTGCTGCCATAGCTATTGAACTACAGTGACTTCAGTCCTGCTGCCATAGCTACTGAATCATAGTGACTTCAGTCCTGCTGCCATAGCTATTGAACCATAGTGACTTCAGTCCTGCTGTCATAGCTATTGAACCACAGTGATTTCAGTCCTGCTGTCATAGCTATTGAACCATAGTGACTTCAGTCCTGCTGCCATAGCTATTGACCTACAGTGACTTCAGTCCTGCTGTCCTAGCTATTGAACCATAGTGACTTCAGTCCTGCTGCCATAGCTACTGAACCATAGTGACTTCAGTCCTGCTGCCATAGCTACTGAACCATAGTGACTTCAGTCCTGCTGGAAGGAAACCTATAACACTGACACAGCTACTGAAGTATTTTATAAAAGTTACGTCTACATAATAGGTTGTAGCATTTCACTGTATTTTTTTTAGCTTGTAAACATACAAGAATAACTTAAATAATTAGTCTGGTATCTCTACACATAAGAACATAAGAAAGAAGGAACACTGCAGCAGGTCTACTGGCCCATGCGAGGCAGGTCCAAATCTCCAACGGCTTAAGCCAATGCCCCGACCCAGCCAGGTCAGGTTGCATTCACTTAAGGAAGGAGCACTGCATCTGACCTAGCACAAGTTAGTCAGGACCAACTCACACCCAACCGCACCCACTCATATAATTGTCTAGCCTACCACCTGGTCAGCCGACCACCTGGTCAGCCGACCACCTGGTCAGGTCACTTCCACTTAAGGAATTAGTACAGCTACTGACCTGGTAGTACAAGCTAGTCAGGTCCAAACTCACACCCATCCACATCCACCCATGTATTTATCTAACCTATTTTTAAAACTACACAACGTCTTAGCATCTATGACGGTACTCGGGAGTTGGTTCCACTCATCCACAACTCTATTACCAAATCAGTGCTTTCCTATATCCTTCCTGAATCTGAACTTTTCCAACTTGAAACCATTGCTGCGAGTCTTGTCTTGGCTGGATATTTTCAGCACGCTATTTACATCGCCTTTATTTATTCCTGTTTTCCATTTATACACCTCAATCATATCCCCCCTAATTCTACGTCTTTTTAGAGAGTGCAGATTCAAGGCCCTCAGTCTATCCTCATAGGGAAGATTTCTGATACATGGGATCAACTTTGTCATCCTCCTTTGTACGTTTTCCAGTGCATTTATATCCATTCTGAGGACTTCTATTATTTATACTTCTTGATATGAAGCCAAGGATTCTGTTAGCTTTATTGCGAACACTTATGCACTGTTGTCTTGGCTTCAGATTACTACTAACCAGAACTCCTAAATCCTTCTCGCAATCACAAGTAATAAGATCTACATTATTCAGCTTATATGTGGCAACATTTAGAACTTTGCATTTGTTTACATTAAACTGCATCTGCCACTTCTCCGACCACTGCATCAGTCTATTCAAATCATCCTGGAGTGCTCTAATGTCCTCATTTGAATGAATTGGACGGCCTATTTAGGTGTCATCAGCAAATTTACTTATGTTACTATTTATTCCCTCATCTATGTCGGTTATGTAAATTGTAAACAACAGGGGGCCCAAAACTGACGCCTGTGGAACACCGCTTGTGACGTGCCCCCATTCTGATTTCTCTCCATTTATGCAAACTCTCTGCCGCCTATTTGTCAACCATGCCTCTACCCAGGAAAAAATTTCTCCTCCTATTCCGTGTGCCTTAAGTTTCCTCAGTAGCCTCTGATGTGGAACTTTATCGAAAGCCTTACTGAAGTCCATATACACAATATCATATTCATTACCATGATCTACCTCCTCAAACACCTTAGTGAAAAAAGTTAGTAAATTCGTAAGACAGGAACGCCCCTTAGTAAAACCGTGTTGAGATTCATTAATCAATTTATGCTTTTCAAGATGGCTACGAATTGCCTCGGCAATTATTGATTCCATAAATTTACCAACTATGGAGGTAAGGCTTATTGGTCTATAGTTCGAAGCTAAGGACCTGTCATCTGCCTTGTAAATAGACTGTGTAACTTAGGTACCAGCCTGTGCTAGTGAAACAGATCAAAGCCGTACAACAGTGTTAGACACAACTGTAAAACATATTTATGAAGAACATTATTAACAATCGTTAAAAAAATGAAATACTTTATGCAAAGAAGACTTATGATACCAGGGTTTCAAACGTTTATTAGAGCAAGAAATCATTGAAAAAAAACCCAGCAGTAGTGGAGACAGTAACAATGAGAGGAACAGTCAGGTTGGAGGAATGGCTGTCGAAATCTTTTTGGTGGGGGGGGGGGCAGATGGAGACTATGATGATGGTCGACTTTATTACCTGAGAGTTACTGATTTTTGGTGTGTATTGTGTATAGGTTTATTTGGATAAATATTTTAAATTTTATAAATGTACATATAAGAAAAAGGGATTCTATGAGATGTTAAGTGAATGTGTTGGGAACGTTGAGTGATGCAAGATAATTGTTTAGAGAAATATGGATGTCAGTGTGGGAGACACTGTTGAGTAAGACGCAGTGGGAAAGTTTGAAGTGTTTAGTGTATAATGAAGAGTAGAACCTTTAGCTTACCTCAAGGATACAGCAAGAATGTACACATACATGAACGGTAAAAGCATACACACAATCGGTACAGCAAAACGCAAGAACAGTACATTGGAGAACACTTAAACACAGTTCAGTATAAAAGTGACCTTTACCACAGTTTGTCAGCATTACAACCAAGAACACTACACTGACTTACACTAAGTACATAAAAGATAAGTACAGTAACATGTAAGATTAGCACAATAACTTAAATCAGTACAGTAACATATTAAACAGTATAATAACACATAAAACATTATAGTGAGACATAAAACAGCAGAGTGAAAGAAAAACACCATAGTAACATAATAAACAGCGTAATAACACGTGAAACATATATTAGGTAAAGCAGAACAACACCACAGAAGAACAGTATAATGCAAGAGAAGTAAATCAAATAACAATGTTGCAACACACAAGACCAGTACAGAACAATAATACAGAAGACCAGAACAGTACAATAATACAGAAGACCAGTACAGTACAATAATACAGAAGACCAGTACAGTACAATAATACAGAAGACCAGTGCAGTACAATAACACAGAAGACCAGTACAGTACAATAACACAGAAGAACAGTACAGTACAATAATACAGAAGACCAGTACAGTACAATAATACAGAAGACCAGTACAGAACAATAATACAGAAGACCAGAACAGTACAATAATACAGAAGACCAGTACAGTACAATAACAGAAGACCAGTACAGTACAATAACACAGATGACTAGTATAGAACAATAGCACACAAGACCAGTACAGAACAATAATAGAGAAGACCAGTACATAGCAATAACACAGAAGATCAGTACAGTACAATAACACAGAAGACCAGTGCAGTACAATAACACAGAAGACCAGTACAGTACAATAACACAGATGACTAGTACAGAACAATAGCACACAAGACCATTACAGAACAATAATACAGGAGACCAGTACAGTACAATAACACAGAAGACCAGTACAGTACAATAACACAAAAGACCAGTACAGTACAATAATACAGAAGACCAGTACAGAACAATAATACAGAAGACCAGAACAGTACAATAATACAGAAGACCAGTACAGTACAATAACAGAAGACCAGTACAGTACAATAACACAGATGACTAGTATAGAACAATAGCACACAAGACCAGTACAGAACAATAATAGAGAAGACCAGTACATAGCAATAACACAGAAGATCAGTACAGTACAATAACACAGAAGACCAGTGCAGTACAATAGCACACAAGACCATTACAGAACAATGATACAGGAGACCAGTACAGTACAATAACACAGAAGACCAGTACAGTACAATAACACAAAAGACCAGTACAGTACAATAATACAGAAGACCAGTACAGAACAATAACACAGAAGACCAATACAGTACAATAACACAGAAGACCAGTGCGGTACAATAACACAGAATAACAGTACAGTACAATAACACACAAGACCAGTACAGTACAGTAACACACAAGACCAGTACAATACAATAACACACAAGACCAGTACAATACAATAACACACAAGACCAGTACAGTACGGTTACACACAAGACCAGTACACTACAATAACACAGAAGACCAGTACAGTACAATAACATACAAGACCAGTACAGTACAGTAACACACAAGAACCGGTACAGTACAATAACACAGAAGACAAGTACAGTACAATAACACACAAGACCAGTACAGTACAGTAACACACAAGATCAGTGAGAGAGAGAGAGAGAGAGAGAGAGAGAGAGAGAGAGAGAGAGAGAGAGAGAGAGAGAGTACGTGAAAAAGACAAGTAGTAAAGGACTTATAAAGTCCACTCTGAGGTTAAATGCTGAGAAGAACTATCCACTTCCATCTATAGTATTATCTAGGTGTATATGTCAAAGATAGACAAGAAGAATATTCTACCCTGGCCCTCCACTTCCTGTAGTCACTGTCTCCATGACAACGGGGAAAAATATAACATTTCATATTGAAGAAATGGCATAGAAATTACATGAGAGATGGAAATGGATTGAAGGAATGAGCTACAATACTTTGTACTTTGTCTATCTTGACTAGTATATGTGTTATTGCACTGCCGACCACACTATTGTGAATACCACTGACTCAACTTTTGGTTACCATCAATTCTTTGACCACCACAAGCATCTACTTACAACGCTTCTGTTATTATTAACTTTCAGTTTATCTCCCTGATGTAAAGAATTCGTTGACTTCATATTATGCATCACAGTATGCAGTTGAATACTATACTTGGAAGTGTTAATCCAACTGGTGCTTGAATGACTGCGTTGTCTTGGCGTTTACAGCTTTAGCCAGAAGTTTAGTTCATTCCGTTAAAATTCTGTTTACGAAAAACTTCTAAATACGTTTGTGTTGCATCTTCTGCTTTATAGTTTCATTCCACTGTTTCAAGTATGGACTCTTTTAGCATTTCCTAATGGTCTGAATGTGATCTAATATACATCTCCGCTTTGAACCTTTCCACATATGATTTAAGTTCTAGTGATGGTACTAGTTTGATTTCTTAGTAGCCTCTTCGAAATGTAATCGAATTTAATTAATTTGGATTACAAAACCGGATAGAATATTCAAAATGCTGTCTCATAAAGGCACTGTAGAATTAAGGTGGTATCTAGTGTTGAGTACTTGAAGTTTCTAACTATGAAACCTAGCATTCTCGTAACCTTGCTGCTCACAGCTAAACATTGCTTGCACTTTCCTGGTCATTGTTGTATACTATTTTCTTCAAGATCCTTTCTTCTCTTCCTAGGATCAGTTTGTTGGCAAACATTTTGCATTCATTTCTGAGACAGTTGTATTCAAATGTATTAATCTGCACTTGTCAACGTTGAAGCTCATCTTGCAAGTCTCTCACACATTGCCCAGCTCTTCACGTCACTCTCAACGCTCACACTATCTGCATTTCCCCCATTTTGTGTCGTCTGCAAATGTTGCTTTCTTAGACATTAGCCATATCTTTCATGAGTGAGAATGAGAGAGAGAGAGGAGAGAGAGAGAGAGAGAAGAGAGAGAGAGAGAGAGAGAGAGAGAGAGGAAGAGAGAGAGAGAGAGAGGAGAGAGAGAGAGAGAGAGAGAGAGAGAGAGAGAGAGGGGAGAAAGGTGATATATCTGATAAAATAGTCGTATGTTTGAAATAAGCTGTTAAGATCCTCGTTAAATTTTCAGTACAGTTTTTTTTTTAAAAGCGACTATAGAAAGTGATATATACGCCAAAATAAGATAATTTATTTAATTTAAGTTAACTTTTTTAATATTTATCAAACAAGATGGAGGTCTGGTTACAGGAAAATAATGAGTCTTTATTTACTGTCAGCTTTATTGTTGACGCTGAAGTTGTTGTGGCATTATTGTTGTTATATGCTGTCACTAGTGTGTCTTCACTAGTGGTCTTCATATGTCTTCACTAGTTGTCTTCACTCATGTGTCTTCACTAGTGTCCATAGTGTCTTCACTAGTGTCTTCACTAATGTGTGTTCACTAGTGTGTCTTCACTAGTGTGTCTTCACTAGTGTGTCTTCACTAATGTGTGTTCACTAGTGTGTCTTCACTAGAGTACCTTCACTAGTGTGTCTTCACTAGTGTGTCTTCACTAGTGTCTTCACTAGTGTGTCTTCACTAGTGTGTCTTCACTAGTGTGTCTTCACTAGTGTGTCTTCACTAGTGTGTCTTCACTAGTGTGTCTTCACTATGTGTCTTCACTAGTGTCTCTCACATGTGTCTTCACTAGTGTGTCTTCACTAGGTGTCTTCACTAGTGTGTCTTCACTAGTGTCTTCACTAGTGTGTCTTCACTAGTGTGTCTTCACTAGTGTGTCTTCACTAGTGTGTCTTCACTAGTGTGTCTTCACTAGTGTGTCTTCACTAGTGTGTCTTCACTAGTGTGTCTTCACTAGTGTGTCTTCACTAGTGTGTCTTCACTAGTGTGTCTTCACTAGTTGTCTTCACTAGGTGTCTTCACTAGTGTGTCTTCACTAGTGTGTCTTCACTAGTGTGTCTTCACTAGTGTGTCTTCACTAGTGTGTCTTCACTAGTGTGTCTTCACTAGTGTGTCTTCACTAGGTGTCTTCACTAGTGTGTCTTCACTAGTGTGTCTTCACTAGTGTGTCTTCACTAGTGTGTCTTCACTAGTGTGTCTTCACTAGTGGTCTTCACTAGTGTGTCTTCACTATGTGTCTTCACTAGTGGTCTTCACTAGGTGTCTTCACTAGTGTGTCTTCACTAGTGTGTCTTCACTAGTGTGTCTTCACTAGTGTGTCTTCACTAGTGTGTCTTCACTAGTGTGTCTTCACTAGTGTTTCTTCACTAGTGTGTCTTCACTAGTGTGTCTTCACTAGTGTGTCTTCACTAGTGTGTTTCACTGAGTGGTCTTCACTAGTGTGTTTCACTAGTGTGTGTTCACTAGTGTGTCTTCACTAGTGTGTTTCACTAGTGTCTTCACTAATGTGTCTTCACTAGTGTGTCTTCACTAGTGTGTGTTCACTAATGTGTCTTCACTAGGTGTCTTCACTAGTGTGTCTTCACTAGTGGTCTTCACTAGTGTGTCTTCACTAGTGTGTCTCACTAGTGGTCTTCACTAGTGTGTCTCACTAGTGTGTCTTCACTAGTGTGTCTTCACAATGTGTCTTCACTAGTGTGTCTTCACTAGTGGTTCACTAGTGGTCTTCACTAGTGTGTCTTCACTAGTGTGCTTTACTAGTGTGTCTTCTAGTGTGTCTTCACTAGTGTGTCTTCACTAGGGTCTCATAGTGTCTTCACTAGTGTGTCTTGACTAGTGTGTCTTGACTAGTGTGTCTTGACTAGTGTGTCTTGACTAGTGTGTCTTGACTAGTGTGTCTTCACTAGTGTGTCTTCACTAGTGTGTCTTCACTAGTGTGCCTTCACTAGTGTCTTCACTAGTGTGTCTTCACTAGTGTGTCTTCACTAGTGTGTCTTCACTAGTGGACTCACTATGTGTCTTCACTAGTGTGTCTTCACTAGTGGTCTTCACTAATGTGTCTTCACTAGTGTGCCTTCACTAGTGTCTTCACTAGTGTGTCATCACTAGTGGGTCTTCACTAGTGGGTCTTCACTAGAGGGTCTTCACTAGTGTGTCTTCACTAGTGTGTCTTCACTTGTGTCTTCACTAGTGTGCCTTCACTAGTGTGTCTTCACTAGTGTGTTTTCACTAGTGTGTCTTCACTAGTGTGTCTTCACTAGTGCGTCTTCACTAGTGCGTCTTCACTAGTGTGTCTTCACTAGTGCGTCTTCACTAGTGTGTCTTCACTAGTGTGTCTTCACTAGTTCACCTTTACTAGTGTGTCTTCACTAGTGTGTCTTCACTAGAGTGTTTTCACTAGAGTGCCTTCACTAGTGTGCCTTCACTAGTGTTCCTTCACTAGTTTACCTTTACTAGTGTGTCTTCACTAGTGTGTCTTCACTGGTTCACCTTTACTAGTGTGTCTTCACTAGTGTGTCTTCACTAGTTCACCTTTACTAGTGTGTCTTCACTAGTGTGCCTTCACTAGTGTGTCTTCACTAGTGTGTCTTCACTAGTTCACCTTTACTAGTGTGTCTTCACTAGTGTGTCTTCACTAGTGTGCCTTCACTAATGTGTCTTCACTAGTGTGCCTTCACTAGTGTGTCTTCACTAGTGTGTCTTCACTAGTTCACCTTTACTAGTGTGTCTTCACTAGTGTGCCTTCACTAGTGCACCTTTACTAGTGTGTCTTCACTAGTGCACCTTTACTAGTGTGTCTTCACTAGTGTGTCTTCACTAGTGTGTCTTCACTAGTGTGTCTTCGAGAGGTAGTTCTCTTGAAAATTATTTAACCGTTGTTACCACTGTGTCTATCATGACTATCCTCTTTACCACTGTGTCTATCATGACTGTCCTCTTTACAACTTTGTCTGAGATGACTGTCCTCTTTACCACTGTGTCTATCGTGACTGTACTCTTTACCACTGTGTCTATCGTGACTGTCCTCTTTACTACTGTGTCTATCGTGTCTGTCCTCTTTACTACTGTGTCTATCGTGACTGTCCCCTTTACTACTGTGTCTCTCGTGACTGTCCTCTTTACTACTGTGTATCGT